>JAKOGI010002795.1:0-85545 GCA_029747015.1 Carnegiea gigantea
AAGGGGTGATGGGAGGGACACTTTTGGCGGGTGAGGGGGTTTGAATTTGTGGGGGAAAGTAAGGTGATTCTTGAGAAAAAGGACGGGAAGGAGTCTTGGAAAAGATGCTCTTTTCCTTAGATTTATTTTGTTGCTCTACCTTATAGGCTAGAGAACTCAAGTCATCTAGGGATGAATAGGGTTGCAACTCAATTACATGAGCAATGGACTCATCAAGACCGGTTAAGTATCTTACCAAGGTTTGTGAGTCGTCTGCTCTCAAATCACATTTGAGTAGGAGTTGTTCAAACTCCCGAGTGTATTCTTCCGCACTCTTGAATCCTTGCTTGAGTCGATGGAGCTTGAGATAATTGTCTTGCACATAGTGAGAGGGAAGAAACTTGGCCTTAAGCTTTTCTTTCATTTTGGCCCACGTTCTAATTTTCCCTTTCCCATTTCTTGCTCTTTTCGCTCCAAGGTTAGCCCACCAGATTGAAGCATATTTCGGAGTTTAAGGGCTACGAGTTTTACCTTCTTGTCCTCCGGGATGTCCTCATTTTCAAAGATCCTCTCAATGGTGTGCAACCAATCGAGAAATAAGTCCGGCTCAAGTTGGCCTTCAAATTCGGGGATGTCAATTCGGACACCACCAATATTGCCTCCTTGCCTTCGTCTCCTTTGGGCTTCTTCGTCACTAGAATTGGCTCGGGATTGAAAGACTTCTTCTTCCAATTCGACCACCGCTTCATGAGGATGAGAGGGAGTGGGGCTATGAACCCACCTTCATTTTTCCTCCAAAAGTTGCCCAAGTTGAGTTCGAAGATAGGTGACTTGCGCTTCTAACTCTTCCACACGTGCTTGGTCGCTTCTTGTGGACTTTGTAGACATGTTGGAGATGCTTTGAAGGAAGAATAGGCAGCAGGGAAAGTGGCACGGTCGTGCAAAGGGGCACGGGCAGGCCGTGCTATGCTTCGACTTGAAGAAATGCAGAAAATTACCGTGGCACGGTCGTGCTTGTGGGCACGGGGGCACCGTGCTGCGTCTCGGCTTGCAGATTTCTGGAAAATGCATATGGCACGGTCGTGTGGTATGGCACGGGGGCACCGTGCTGCTTCTCTGGTCTTCGAGACTGGGTTTGCCGGTTTGTGCCTCTTTTTTTTTTTGTTTTTTGTTTTTTTTTTTTGTATGTTTGGCTTTTTGGGATGTATGTGGGTGTGATGTGGGTCACTTAAGAACCTTGGCTCTGATACCAATTGATGTATATGTGGGTGGCAAGTGAACCAAATCAAACTCCAACTCAAAACAAGCCAAATTGGGAAGAGAAATGAAAGATGGATGAGATGGATGAAGAATTTCACTACACAAGAAAAAGAAATAGAACAAGATCTTGTAATTGAGATAATCCTTCACGGAGCCACTCAATGACTTGACCTTGGGCTAATTCTCTTGTCTTAACCAAGGAATCACTCCAATTGGAAAGGAAGAGAACCTAGAACACCACTTGAATTTGCCACAATTCAAGATATAGAACTAGGAATTTAGTTGCACTGTTGAGAAACACACTCAAAGTACTTGTATTGCTTTGGAAATTTCTTACAATGCTGAATGAATAGCTTCACACGCCCCTCCCTTTTTTATAGACTCAGCAAAAGACAATCAAAGGACTCAAATAACTCCTAACAATTAAAACTAGCTAATGAAAAGTTTAAGAAAAATGAAAAGACTCATCATAAAAGGGGTGGGGGAGGTTACAAGGAATATTCTAGGATTTTGCAGCTGATTACATCAATCTAGAAGCATCTAAAACGTGCACAATATCAGCCACACAAGTATATGTAACCGAAGACTCCTCATATTCCCAGCATTAATCCTTGCAACTGCCTCAACTTCAACAGAGCATAACTTCCAGAATACTAGGCCAAATCACGCGTTCTTGGGCTTGTTAGAAAGCCCTGGAAGTCTATGTTCCAGAATGGGCTCATTTGCTCAATTTGGATAAGCGGTTTGAAAGTTATGGCCCAAACAATGCACCTATCTCAGACTGGACTGGATCAGCATAACGTATCTTTGATTGATATTTTGCCCAATCAAATGATGTCCAAATTAAACAAACTTGGGCTTATTTGAAAGCTGAAATCTTAAAATTCAAAACCATGTGGAGCCTCAAGTTGTGGGTCCACTTGAGCTTGTCCAAAAGTGGTCACAAAAATGGGGTTCCGCAGGGATGAATTCGGCACCAAATTTCTAGCAAAGCTTAACCTCTTTTTGACCTCTCCATAGTGTCGCGAGTCTTTGAACTCACTTAAGAAGACCAAATAAGCACATTTCCATGCATGATCTTCTTTGACCCTTTTCTTCTTTGAAATTGGACTTGAATAAAAATGATGCATATGGAAATATGCATCATTGGTCCCCCCTTCCCCTTGTTCTTTTGGCCCGTTGTTTGGCCTTGGTTTTCATGGGTTTTTTGCGGATTATTAAGGCTTATAAATATGGGAAGAACCTCAGCATGTAAGGCAACTTTGAATGAATGTATTTGGTTGAGTTTAAACTCCCTTTTTTCTCTTCTACTCTTGCTTATCACTAGCTTAGCTCCTGATGTAAGTCCAAGGGAAGGATAGCAACCCAAGTTAACTCACGTCAAAGGAGGCTAGAAAACAAGCAAACTCTTATGGCCAGGGGTGGCACGGTCGTGCGCAAGGGCACGGTGTGACCGTGCCAACTCGCTGCCTAGCTTGCCTAGGTAAGTCCCTTTCCACGGTTTGAGGTAGCTTTGAAGTTTGTTGGAAGTTCGATGCAATCAGCTATGTCAAGGCTTGATTTTGTGTGGATAAGAGGAATCAAAGGAGTAAAGAAGTGAGAGAAGTAAAGGAGGATGAAAAGACACTAAGAAGAACAAAGGTAATTCATGGTTTGAGAGGAGTGAAACCAAGAACTAGTTTGTGAACTTCAAGAGTGTTTAATGAAACTTGGATAGTTCCAAGCTAGATGATTAGATAAGATACACCACTAATCATTTAGCTTAGGGCCCTCAATCTTGGATTAGGATAAGATTCACCACCTAACCAAAAATTAAGACTCACTTGGTCACCACCTTAATCGGCCACAATTAAGGATAAGCAAGTTAAGTGTTTAGGAAATCACAAGACACAAAGTCTTTTCTCTCTACTGAAAATTCAACTCTACCTCTTTAAAATGAACATACAAGGCTTTATATGGCCTTGAGAGTACACAAATGAGCTTTCCTTCCAAGGGAGGAAAGTCATTAAACTTGCTAATCACTTCCTAACACACGGTTTACTCTAATACAAACCAAAAGCTGAAAGCTTATTTTACAAAGCCCTTAAGTTATCTTCCTAAACCTTTCCTATGCATTAAGGAATGTAGATGACTCATTTTCCCAGCTAGGAAGGAAAGAGTGCACGGCTAGCCACCTCAAAAGGACTGAAAAATGCATGTGTGCCATGTCATGCTTGAGTGGTCGAATGAGGGCTTGCAAAATGGTGATGTTTCACTTGCTCCACGTGTCTCTCTCTCAAGTAGCTGAGTGGTGCTTGATCAAGCAGCTCAAAATGACCTGCTTGGCAGCCTTCCACCTTAAGCAAACCCCTTGAAAGAGGAAAACCACCAAGCTAAGCAACCGGGTGTCAAGCAGCTGGTTTCTGCCTCCACTTGCAACGCATGTTTGACACCTCAAATGATGACTATTTGCTACGTTTCTTACATGGTTGGAAACCTCAAGATGTCTAGTTTACCCTCCATTTGGAATCGTAGCATTTGGACGTCATTTGCCCCTGAACAAACCAGAAAACCAAAACCGTGCATTTTGCAGTGCAATCCGGACAGGTTCAAGAGATGAACTGTTTTAAGTAACCAAATGAATTCCAAATGATATGAAACTAATCGGACTTAAAAGTTAACATCCTGAACTTGATAATCATCCAAAAAACGGACACCAAAATATGCTTTAGGCCAATGTAATAAGATAGCAAAAACCGGGTAAAAATCTGGATGAGAACCCGGGTGTATCACCTTGTGTGTTTGCCATCAAGTGACTCATGGCCGTGACTTTGGAGTTGATTTCTTGATTATTTTGGACCAATGAAACATTATTAGACCTTGAGGATGGACCTCCATCAACTCCCTAGTGTGGTGTTCAAGAGTCCTTGAAGATCAATTAAGTGGTGATATCTGTATCTCTTTGATCCTTAAGGAGGGCTCTAAGTGAACTTGGTGGTGATATCTATATCCAAGTGAGCTTAGTTTATCTTTTGTTTCTTTATTGCTTGTAAACACCTTTCTTCTTCTCTCTCTCTTTTACCTCACTACTTAAGATCCCTTCTTTGATCTTCATTTCAAGGTCTTAGAAGTGCATCAAGTGGTATCAGAGCTATTGGCTACTCTCCTAGGCCATAGTTCCCAACCCCAAACACATACCATTAACACAAACACAAAAATCAGCCCAAAACTTCACCATCCGTAGTTTGCACTTACGTTCGGCAGCACAACGGCACGGCCACACCGTGCTGAAGCGCACGACCGTGCCACTGCCCATTCCCGCCATTTCAACACAGCAAAACAGCACGGCCTGCCCGTGCCCTTGAGCACGACTGTGCCCTACCTAACCGTGCTAAAACACACAATTCCTCCCACAAAGAACCCTTGCATTTAATCCACCATGCCTTCATTGAGGAACTTCCGGAAAGAGCTAGCCTTGATTGACATTGAGTTGATTAGCCTAAAAATCCCAAGATTTTATGGCCAAAATGATGAGTTTACAATTTGGTTTTCTAAGGCAGAGCAAGCCTTTTATTGTCGCAACCTTAGTGACCAAGAGAAGTTGAAGGTGGTTATTTCAAAATTAAGAGGTTGTGCTCTTCAATGGTGGAAGAATTACAAGTTTAAGAGAAGGAAGAAAGGAAAAGAGAAGGTGAGAACTTGGAAGAAGTTGAGGCGTAAGTTGATGGGTGCCTTTTACCCACCCACTTACACGCTCAAACATGTTTCTCTACTTCCTAAGAAGAATGGCTCAAGGCCCTCATGTGTGGAAATCCTTTTCAACAAGGGGAGTCCAAAGAGTCACCACACTTCTAGCCTTCCTACCTTGCTCCCCTTGAAGGAAATCGTCTTCTACGAAGATGAAGAAGTAAACGAAGAGGAGGAAGATTCAAATCGGTTTGATCTACCTCCTATCTTTGATGACTATGGTGACGAAGAACTCTTAGACTTTGAAGACTATGGTGATGAAGAGCTCTTAGACTTTAAAGAGTTAGGAGCAACCCCTCAACTTATCCCATGTTTTGATCTTACTCTTCCCTCTCTTCTTCCTCTTATACTTGTACTTTTCCCACCATTCAAGTGCATAGCCTCGGAGTTTCTTACTAACCACCTTAAACTTCTCGTGCTCTTCAAGATTGTGGCGAGTGAAGACTTGCTCCACCTTGGAAATCCAGTGAGGGAATTCTTCCTTTTGGCCATGGAACTTTGGAGTTTCAAGGCTGGCCAACTCTTTTGCAATCAAGGCAGTCTTTTTCCTCAACTTTTCAAACGAGCTCATGATGGATGAATGCTTAAGGGTTTGTTTAGGTTAAGGGAAGAAGCATGATTGTAGTAGAGTAGGCAGTGTGGTGTTTCGGGGTTGGAAGCAAGGAGCACGGTCGTGCTTTAAATCACGGTGTGACCGTGCTGAGCTGCGGGAATGGGTTGGCTGCTGTTGAGTGATGGCACGGTCGTGCGCAGGAGGCACGGGGTGCCCGTGCCAACTCTCTGGTTGGGCACGGCTGAGATTTTGTGGAGAATGTGCTTGGGCTGTTTTTGTGAGTTTGGTGTTTGGACGTGTTTGGGCAAAGGGTGCTTGGCCAAGAAAGGTAGCCTAAGCTCTGATACCAATTTGATGGATTCAAGCTTCACTAAGGCAAGTATTTGCTAGAGTGAATCAAGAATGCATCTGGAAGGGAAACAAGAAAAGAGAACCAAGAACCAAGATAGATCAAGTGGACTAGCAAGGGTGATGATAACCCACCTTGGTTTGCACACTTGGGCAAATCTTCTTCGTTCAACTAAGTTACAGAATTTAATCACCTTCTTAGTTGAATCAAGAAGACCTAGAGACCCACTTGAGTTGCCAAGCTCAAGATATAACACTAGGAATTTTGAGGGTGGATAGAGCAAGCACCTTCAAGAGATAATCAAAGAGGAGCCACTCTTGTTGGATACTTGGGCAATCCCCTTAGATCAATTAGGAATCACCACCTAATTGAGCTAAAGGGACCTAGACACCACTTAAGTTGCCACACTTAAGATATAGACTAGGAATTTTGAGGGGAGAGTTTCTTTGAGAACTCACAAGCTTATACATTCAAGTTGTGTTACAAAATGAGGGCCAAGCTGGTTTTTATGCTTGATGGCCGAGGTTCCCACCCTTCCCAAGCAGCAAAATCAAAACTAAGTACATTTGGGGAAGAGAAACACATCCTATCATCCATTACAAGTTAAACACCTCACTACCTAGCTTAATCTACCTCATTAGGGGTTATTATGCCTCCCAAATGAGGGGTCAAGCTTACAAAAGTCCTAGAGTGCAGCAAAGGTGAGTCATTAGGCAAGTGGGCAAGCAAAAACCAAGGGAAATCAGCCCCCTGTACCGGCTAGAGACAAACCGGTTAAAAGGGTGTTTTCCTTGTCCTTTTGGCTGGATAATACCAACACAAGGGGGTGCTTTGGATGGGATTTGAACCCATGACCTGATAATTATTTATGTCCCCTTTCATACTGCAAAACTTGACAAAAGTTGGAGTTGAGGAAGTCAACCAACTAGGGCCTTATTTCGGACTGTGCTGGATTGCACCCTGCAGTGCGCGGTCTCAGGTTTTGGCTTGGTTGACTGACCAAATGGACTCCAAATGCCTTGCAAAAAGTCTTGTTGGAAAGCTAAGATCCTAAGCTTTAAGGGGGTGGTGAGTGCAGGAAATTTCCCCCTCTATATTTTGCTCCAACAGCGACACAAAACCGGGCCAGAAACTGGACGAACTGGGCAGTGCATCTTCTGCTGTGTTTATGAGTTTTCTGACCAAGGCATGAACTTCTTTGGCCTCCTTAGGGGTTGAATGGGTGTGAGGGTTTGCTGAATGTGTGGATGAAGCTTGGGCACAATGGTCCCCATCATCCTTTGAAATGGATGGTACTTGTGATCCCCATTTGGAAAACCCCTTCGAATAAGGCACTTTGAAGTTCAAATAAAACTCCATAAAGTGTCTTTTGTCATGAAACTCAAATTGTGGGACCAAAGAAAAGCCTTGCCATGCTTGAATTTGTATGGAGCTTACCTCCCATGAAGTTGAGTAGCAAGAATGGGAATGACCTCCTTGAAAATATACATCAGAAAGTGATCCAAATCAAACTCAAATCAAACTTAAGCAAAATGAAAAGAGAGAAAGATGCGAAAGATGAAGAATATCACCAAACAGGATAGAGATGGATAATGCAAGACTTTGAGTATGAGATAATCCTTCCGGAGCCACTCACACCTTGGTCTTGGGCTAATTCCCTTCACTCTTCTGAGGAATCACTCCAAAGAAAAGAAGGAGAACCTAGAACACCACTTGAATTAGACAAATTCAAGATATAGAACTAGGAATTTTTGGGACACAAATGAGAATCACTCTCAAAGGTGCTTGAATTACTCTTGAAAATGCCTTAGAAATCTGATCTACAATGCTCACACCCCCCCTTTATATAGGCTCAGCAAAAGACAACAAAAGGACTCAAATAACTCCTAACAATTAAAACTAGTAAAATGAAAAGACTAAGATAAATGGAAAGACACATCAAAAAAGGGGTGGGGGAGGTTACAAGGAATATTCTAGGATTTCTTAGCTGATTACACCAATCTAGAAGGCTCCAAAAACGTGCACAATGTCAGCCACACAATCCCATGTAACCGAAGACTCTTCATATTCCCAGAATTAATCCTTGCAGCTACCTCAACTTCAACAGAGCATAACTTCCAGAATACTCGGCCAAATCACGCGTTCTTGGGCTTGTTAGAAAGCCCTGGAAGTCTATTTTCCAGAATGGGCTCAGTTGCTCAATTTGGATAAGCGGTTTGAAAGTTATGGCCCAAACAATGCACCTATCTCAGACTGAACTGGATCAGCATAACGTATCTTTGAGTGATATTTTGCCCAATCAAATGATGTCCAAATTAAACAAACTTGGGCTTATTTGAAAGATGAAATCTTAAACTTCAAAACCATGTGGAGCCTCAAGTTGTGAGACCCCTTTAGGTAGGTCAAAAGTGCACACAAAAATCGGGAAATTTCTGGATGAAGGCGGCACTACCTCTTCGGGTATGAACGCCAATTTCCGGCAAAGTTTCGCAACTTCCTTGACCTCTTGAAGCTTGAGTGAGTCCTCCTTGGGCTGAGCTTGACGGTCCTTAGTCTTCTCATGATGGTCTCCATCTGATGTATATGTGGGTGGGTAAGTGAACCAAATCAACTCAAACTCAAACTAAACAAGAATCAACCAAAGAAAAGTGAATATGGTGGAAGATAGATTGAGATGGTTTGAAGAATAATAACAAAAAGAACAACGATAAACAAGACCTTGTAATTAAGATAATCCTTCACGGAGCCACCCAATGACTTGATCTTGGGCTAATTCTCTTGTCTTAACCAAGGAATCACTCCAATTGGAAAAGGAAGAGAACCTAGAACACCACTTGAATTAGCCAAATTCAAGATATAGAACTAGGAATTTTGAGACACAAATGAGAATCACTCTCAAAGGTGCTTGTATTACTTTGGAAATCTCTTACAATGCTGAATGATTAGCTTCACATGCCCCTCCCCTTTTATAGACTCAGCAGAAGACAATCAAAAGACTCAAATAACTCCTAACAATTAAAACTAGCTAATGAAAAGTCTAAGAAAAATGAAAAGACTCATCATAAAAGGGGTGGGGGAGGTTACAAGGAATATTCTAGGATTTTTGCAGCTGATTACATCAATCTAGAAGCATCTAAAACGTGCACAATATCAGCCACACAAATATATGTAACCTAAGACTCTTCATATTCCCAGCATTAATCCTTGCAACTGCCTCAACTTCAACAGAGCATAACTTCCAGAATACTCGGCCAAATCACGCGTTCTTGGGCTTGTTAGAAAGCCCTGGAAGTCTATTTTCCAGAATGGGCTCATTTGCTCAATTTGGATAAGCGGTTTGAAAGTTATGGCCCAAACAATGCACCTATCTCAGACTGGACTGGATCAGCACAACGTATCTTTGAGTGATATTTTGCCCAATCAAATGATGTCCAAATTAAACAAACTTGGGCTTATTTGAAAGCTGAAATCTTAAACTTCAAAACCATGTGGATCCTCAAGTTGTGGGACCACTTTAGGTAGGCCAAAAGTGCACACAAAAAGCGGGAAATTTCTGGATGAAGGCGGAACTACCTCTTCGGGTATGAACGCCAATTTCCGGAAAAGTTTTGCAACTTCTTTGACTTCTTCATGGTGTCTAAAGTCCTTGAACTCGCATAATAAGAGAAAATATGAGAGTTCCCATGCACGCTCTTGTTTGACACTTTTCTTCTTGGAAGTTGACCTTAAATAAAAATAAAAATAAAAATGATGCATATGGGAATATGCATCATACTCCCCGGGTGGTTTTGAGTTTGTCCTCAAATTCAAAGGGTTGGCAAGCTTCTCATGAAGGGAGGCATGCTTATGAAATGGGAGCTGTTGTAGGAAGTGGTCAAAGGGCATCACCTCTAGAGAGATATAGAAGAGGGTGAGGGGAGGATGATAAAACGGGTCATACCTGGTGAGGAGAAGAGGCGGAAGTGGGAAAACTTCTTTGGGGGCAAGGGTTTGGGAAGGATGAATGAGGGTTAAGGCTTGTCGGTCCTTTTGTGGCTTGGGGCTTTGGCACGATGGAATAGGGGTCAAGGTGATTTTCTTCTCATCCCTAATAAAGGAGTAGGTGTTGAGGCGCCCATGATGAATTACATGGCGATCAAACATCCATGGTCTACCCAACAATATATGGCTTGCATCCATAGGAAGAATGTCACACAATATCTCATCCTTATAGTGGTCTCCAATAGAAAGAGAAATGAGGCACTGATGAGAAATGTATATACCTTTGCCTTGATTTAGCCATTGGATGCTATAAGGCTTAGGATGGGGTGTAGTCTCAAGTTTGAGCTTGTCCACCATGGTTTTGGATGCAACATTTGTACAACTACCTCCATCGATGATGAGGGTACAAACTTTCCCTTGAATAGTGCACCTTGTGTGGAAAATCGCCTCTCTTTGCTCCAAGCCTTCTTGAGTAGCAAATCCGCTCAATGCTCGCCTAATGACAAGCAACTCACCTTCATCGGGGCCTATGATAACCTCTTCTTCTTTTTCCTCCAAACTTTCCTCTTCTTCATGGTCATGCTCCTCAAAAGAAGCTTGGTACTCAGCCAAGGGAAACAATCTTCTTGTTAGGACACTCAGATGCAAAATGTCCCATACCTTGACAACGGAAACAACGAACCTGGTCTTTTGGCCGTGAGGGCACTTTTGTGGGAGGTGGAGGGGTGATGGGAGGGACACTTTTGGCGGGTGAGGGGGTTTGAATTTGTGGGGGAAAGTAAGGTGATTCTTGAGAAAAAGGACGGGAAGGAGTCTTGGAAAAGATGCTCTTTTCCTTAGATTTCTTTTGTTGCTCTACCTTATAGGCTAGAGAACTCAAGTCATCTAGGGATGAATAGGGTTGCAACTCAATTACATGAGCAATGGACTCATCAAGACCGGTCAAGTATCTTACCAAGGTTTGTGAGTCGTCTTCTTTCAAATCACATTTGAGTAGGAGTTGTTCAAACTCCCGAGTGTATTCTTCCACACTCTTGGATCCTTGCTTGAGTCGATGGAGCTTGAGATAATTGTCTTGCACATAGTGAGAGGGAAGAAACTTGGCCTTGAGTTTTTCTTTCATTTTGGCCCAAGTTCTGATTTTCCCTTTCCCGTTTCTTGCTCTTTTCGCTCCAAGGTTAGCCCACCAGATTGAAGCATATTTTCTGAGTTTAAGGGCTACAAGCTTTACCTTCTTATCTTCCGGATGTCCTCATATTCAAAGATCCTCTCAATGGTGTGCAACCAATCGAGAAATAAGTCCGGATCAAGTTGGCCTTCAAATTCGGGGATGTCAATTCGGACACCACCAATATTTCCTCCTTGCCTTCGTCTCCTTGGGGGTTCCTCATCACTTGAATTGGCATGGGAGTGATGGACTTCCTCTTCAGATTCAACCACCGGTTCATGAGGATGAGAGGGAGTGGGGCTATGAACCCACCTTCTTTTTCCTCCAAAAGTTGCCCAAGTTGAGTTCGAAGATAAGTGAGTTGTGCTTCTAACTCTTCCACACGTGCTTGGTCGCTTCTTGTGGACTTTGTAGACATGTTGGAGATGCGTTTGAAGGAAGAATATGCAGCAGGGAAAGTGGCACGGTCGTGCAAGGGGGCACGGTCAGGCCGTGCTATACTTCGGCTGAAGAGAATGCAGAAAAGTAGAGTGGCACGGTCGTGCTTGGCGGCACGGGGGCACCGTGCTCCGTCTCGACTTGAAGATTACTGGAAAAAGAATATGGCACGGTCGTGTGTTGTGGCACGGGGGCACCGTGCTGCTTCTCTGGTCTTCAAGACTTCGGATTGCCAGTTTGTGCCTCTTTTTTTTTTTTTATTTTGGCCTTTTGGGATGTGTTTGGGTATGATGTGGGTCACTTAAAAGCCTTGGCTCTGATACCAATTGATGTAGATGTGGGTGGTAAGTGAACCAAATCAACTCAAACTCAAACTAAACAAGAATCAACCAAAGAAAAGTGAATATGGTGGAAGATAGTTTGAGATAGTTTGAAGAATAATAACAAAAAGAACAAGGATAAACAAGACCTTGTAATTAAGATAATCCTTCACGGAGCCACTCAATGACTTGATCTTGGGCTAATTCTCTTGTCTTAACCAAGGAATCACTCCATTGGAAAAGGAAGAGAACCTAGAACACCACTTGAATGAGCCAAATTCAAGATATAGAACTAGGAATTTTGAGACACAAATGAGAATCACTCTCAAAGGTGCTTGTATTACTTTGGAAATCTCTTACAATCCTGAATGATTAGCTTCACATGCCCCTCCCCTTTTATAGACTCAGCAAAAGACAATCAAAAGACTCAAATTACTCCTAACAATTAAAACTAGCTAATGAAAAGTCTAAGAAAAATGAAAAGACTCATCATAAAGGGGGTGGGGGAGGTTACAAGGAATATTCTAGGATTTTTGCAGCTGATTACATCAATCTAGAAGCATCTAAAACGTGCACAATATCAGCCACACAAATAGATGTAACCTAAGACTCTTCATATTCCCAGCATTAATCCTTGCAACTGCCTCAACTTCAACAGAGCATAACTTCCAGAATACTCGGCCAAATCACGCGTTCTTGGGCTTGTTATAAAGCCCTGGAAGTATATTTTCCAGAATGGGCTCATTTGCTCAATTTGGATAAGCGGTTTGAAAGTTATGGCCCAAACAATGCACCTATCTCAGACTGAACTGGATCAGCACAACGTATCTTTGAGTGATAGTTTGCCCAATCAAATGATGTCCAAATTAAACAAACTTGGGCTTATTTGAAAGCTGAAATCTTAAACTTCAAAACCATGTGGAGCCTCAAGTTGTGGGACCACTTTAGGTAGGCCAAAAGTGCACACAAAAAGAGGGAAAATTCGGGATGAAGGCGGCATTACGTCTTCGGGCATGAACGCCAATTTCCGGCAAAGTTTTGCAACTTCTTTGACTTCTTCATGGTGTCTAAACTCCTTGAACTCACATAATAAGAGAAAATATGAGAGTTCCCATGCACGCTCTTGTTTGACACTTTTCTTCTTGGAAGTTGACCTTAAATAAAAATAAAAATAAAAATGATGTATATGGGAATATGCATCACCATCATTCCCCCCGGGTAAGTGAAAGTTTGCCCTCAAACTAGGAAGGGGCTCATCATCGAAATAGGGGCTAAGATCGGAGACATTGAAGGTAGCCGAAACGCCATAATCTCCAGGTAGATCAACCTTGTATGCATTGGGCCCAACCTTCTCAAGAATTTCAAATGGACCATCGAAACGTGGCATCAACTTAGATTTTCTCTTTGAAGGGAAACGCTCCTTCCTCATGTGAATCCATACCAAATCTCCTGGCTGAAAATGTACCTCCTTGCGATGCTTGTTGGCGCTTTGCATGGCTCTTTCATTAGCCTTGGCAATGTTATCTCTAACTCTTACATGAAGATCTTGGATCTCCTTGGCTCTTTTTTCAGCTTCCCAACTAAATTTTGTGGGAGTTGGAATGGGAACAAGATCCAAGGGACTCTTGGGATTGTAGCCATACACAACCTGAAATGGAGAGAGTTGGGTGGACTTGCTAGGCACTCGATTGAATGCAAACTCGGCATGTGGTAGCAACTCATCCCAATTCTTCAAATGCTTCTTCACTAGGACTCAAAGTAAGGTACCCAAAGTCCTATTGGTGACTTCAGTTTGTCCATCAGTTTGGGGATGACAAGTAGTGCTAAACTTGAGTTGAGTACTCAATTTGCGCCATAGAGTTTGCCAAAAATGACTAAGAAACTTGGAGTCACGATCGGATACCATGCTCTTTGGAATGCCATGTAGTCTCACAATCTCCTTGAAATAAAGATTAGCCACTTGAGTAGCATCATTAGTGTTGTGGCAAGGGATGAAATGCGCCATCTTGGAGAATCGATCCACAACCACCATAATGGAGTCTTTGTTTCTTTGGGTTCTAGGTAAACCCGTGATGAAATCCAAGCTAATATCTTCCCAAGGGGCTTAAGGAATGGGAAGTGGAGAATACAATCCTTGGGGCAAAGAATGGATCTTAGCCATTTGACAAGTAGAACATCTTTTGATGAAATGCTCTACATCTCTTGACATCTTAGGCCAATATTAGTGTTCCTTCAACATTGACCTAGTCTTCTCGACACCAAAATGGCCAGCTAGGGCTCCTCCATGTAGCTCTTGGATAAGTAGTTCACGAAATCCACATTTAGGTATACAAAGGCGTGAACCTTTGAATAGGAACCCATCTTCTAAGTGGAACAACCCATGGGGGTGCTTAAGACACTTCTAAAAAATGTCCTTGAAATCATCATCTTTTGGGTACAAATCTTTAACAACTTCAAATCCAAGTACTTTAGTACTCAAAGTAGAGAGTAATAAGTACCTTCTTGATAATGCATCAGCTCCTTTGTTGAGAGTTCCCGCCTTATGTTGGATAGTGAAGTGGAAGGACTGAAGATACTCTACCCATTTAGCATGTCTAGGGTTGAGCTTATGTTGTCCTTGGATGTATTTGAGAGCTTCATGGTCGGAATGAAGGATGAACTCACCTCGAACTAAGTAATGACGCCAATGCTCCAATGCTCTAATGATTGCATAAAACTCTTTGTCATAGGTGGAGTACTTCTTCTTGGCATCGTTGAGCTTCTCACTGAAAAAAGCAATGGGTCTCTTCTCTTGAGATAGGACAGCTCCAATTCCTGCCCCGGATGCATCACACTCTACTTCAAAGACTTTGGTAAAGTCGGGCAAGGCTAGAACGGGGGAACTAGTGAGCTTCTTCTTGATCTCTTCGAAGGCTTGTTGTGCTTGCTCGTTCCATGAAAACTCTTTGCCTTTAATTACCTCGGTCATAGGAGCCATAATTTTGCTGAAATTTCTAATGAACCTCCGGTAGAATGAGGCTAGGCCATGAAAACTCCTTACGTGAGTGATGGATGTAGGAGTTGGCCACTCTTGAATAGCCTTGATCTTGCTATCATCAACTTGGAGGCCTTAGGCGGAAACAATGAAACCCAAGAATACCACTTGAGGAGTGAAGAAAAAGCATTTCTCCATATTGCCATAAAGTTGTTCTTGTGAAAGAATCTCAAAAACTTGTTGCAAATGCTTGGCATGCTCCTCCTCGGTCTTGCTATAGACCAAGATATCATCAAAGTAAACGACAACACAAGGTCCAATGAGGGGCTTGAGAACTTGGTTCATGAGTCTCATAAAAGTGCTCGGGGCATTAGTAAGCCCGAATGGCATTACAAGCCACTCATATAAACCTCCTTTTGTCTTAAAGGCGGTTTTCCATTCATCACCTTCAAAAATGCGAATCTGATAATAGCCACTTCTAAGATCAATCTTAGAAAAGATAGCAGCTCCGTGTAATTCATCCAAGAGATCTTCCAATCGGGGAATAGGATACCGGTACTTGATAGTGATCTTGTTTATCGCCCGGCTATCAACACACATACGCATGCTACCATCCTTCTTAGGAATAAGGAGGGCGGGCACGGCACATGGGCTTAGACTTTCCCGAATTAAACCCTTGGACAAGAGATCATCCACTTGTCTTTGGATTTCTTGTGTTTCACTTGGAGACATCCGGTATGCCGGCTTGTTTGGAAGTACGGATCCGGGAACGAGGTCTATCTTGTGTTGGATAGATCTTGGAGGGGAAGGCCATGTGGAATTTCTTGTGGAAAAACATGGTGATAGACTTGTAGGAGAGGGGTGAGTAGTGGATGTGAGGGAGATGGTGGCTTAGACTCTTCTTGTAAAAGTATCAAGTCTTTAAAAGACTCATACTCATGGTGCTCAGATTTGAGAAGAGTAGTAAAAAAGACTTCCAAATAAGGATTGTCTTTTGGTTGAGAGGGGGCAGGACTTTTGAGAGGGGTAAGAGTGATTTTCTTACGGTCCTTGAGAAAAAAGTAAGTGTTCATCCGGCCATCATGGATGACACTTCTATCAAAAAGCCATGGTCTACCCAATAATATATGGCAAGCATCCATGTGGACTATATCACACCAAATCTCATCTTTATAGTTTTTCCCAATTGAAAAGGAAACAAGACAACGGTGAGTAATTTGCAAACCTTTGCCTTGATTCAACCATTGTATGGTGTAGGGATTTGGTCGAGGAGAGACTTGCAGCTTGAGTTTGTCCACCATAGTCTTTGAGGCAACGTTAGCACAACTACCTCCATCAATGATAAGGGAACAAACCTTGTCTCCTACGGTACACCTTGATGGAGACCATCGTGAGAAGCCCAAGGACCATCAAGCTCAGCCCAAGGAGGATTCACTCAAGCTTCAAGAGGTCAAGGAAGTTGCCAAACTTTGCCGGAAATTGGCGTTCATGCCCGAAGAGGTAGTGCCGCCTTCATCCAGAAATTTCCCGAGTTTTGTGTGCACTTTTGGCCTACCTAACGTGGACCCACAACTTGAGGCTCCACATGGTTTTGAAGCTTAAGATGTCAGCTTTAAAATAAGCACAATTTTATTTAATTTGGACATCATTTGATTGGGCAAAATATCACTCAAAGATACGTTGTGCTGATCCAGTCCAGTCTGAGCTAGGTGCATTGTTTGGGCCATAACTTTCAAACCGCTTATCCAAATTGAGCAAATGAGCCCATTCTGGAAAATAGACTTCCAGGGCTTTCTAACAAGCCCAAGAACGCGTGATTTGGCCGAGTATTCTGGAAGTTATGCTCTGTTGAAGTTGAGGCAGTTGCAAGGATTAATGCTGGGAATATGAAGAGTCTTAGGTTACATATATTTGTGTGGCTGATATTGTGCACGTTTTAGATGCTTCTAGATTGATGTAATCAGCTGCAAAAAGCCTAGAATATTCCTTGTAACCTCCCCCACCCCCTTTTATGATGTGTCTTTTCATTTTTCTTAGACTTTTCATTAGCTAGTTTTTAATTGTTAGGAGTTATTTGAGTCTTTTGATTGTCTTTTGCTGAGTCTATAAAAGGGGAGGGGCATGTGAAGCTAATCATTGAGCATTGTAAGAGATTTCCAAAGTAATACAAGCACCTTTGAGAGTGATTCTCATTTGTGTCTCAAAATTCCTAGTTCTATATCTTGAATTTGGCTCATTCAAGTGGTGTTCTAGGTTCTCTTCCTTTTCCAATTGGAGTGATTCCTTGGTTAAGACAAGAGAATTAGCCCAATATCAAGTCATTGAGTGGCTCCGTGAAGGATTATCTTAATTACAAGGTCTTGTTTATCCTTGTTCTTTTTGTTATTATTCTTCAAACCATCTCAAACTATTTTCCACCATATTCACTTTTCTTTGGTTGATTCTTGTTTAGTTTGAGTTTGAGTTGATTTGGTTCACTTACCACCCACATATACATCAATTGGTATCAGAGCCAAGGTTCTTAAGTGACCCACATCACACCCACATACATCCCAAAAAGCCAAAATACAAAAAACAAAAAAGAGGCACAAACCGGCAATCCGAAGTCTTGAAGACCAGAGAAGCAGCACGGTGCCCCCGTGCCACAACACACGACCGTGCCATATTCTTTTTCCAGGAATCTTCCAGTCGAGACGGAGCACGGTGCCCCCGTGCCGCCAAGCACGACCGTGCCACTCTACTTTTCTGCATTTTCTTCAGCCGAAGCATAGCACGGCCTGACCGTGCCCCCTTGCACGACCGTGCCACTTTCCCTGCCGCATATTCTTCCTTCAACGCATCTCCAACATGTCTACAAAGTCCACAAGAAGCGACCAAGCACGTGTGGAAGAGTTAGAAGCACAACTCACTTATCTTCGAACTCACCTTGGGCAACTTTTGGAGGAGAAAAGAAGGTGGGTTCATAGCCCCACTCCCTCTCATCCTCATGAACCGGGGGTTGAATCTGAAGAGGAAGTCCATCACTCCCATGCCAATTCAAGTGATGAGGAACCCCCAAGGAGACGAAGGCAAGGAGGAAATATTGGTGGTGTCCGAATTGACACCCCCGAATTTGAAGGCCAACTTGATCCGGACTTATTTCTCGATTGGTTGCACACCATTGAGAGGATCTTTGAATATGAGGACATCCCGGAAGATAAGAAGGTAAAGCTTATAGCCCTTAAACTCAGAAAATATGCTTCAATCTGGTGGGCTAACCTTGGAGCGAAAAGAGCAAGAAACGGGAAAGGGAAAATCAGAACTTGGGCCAAAATGAAAGAAAAACTCAAGGCCAATTTTCTTCCCTCTCACTATGTGCAAGACAATTATCTCAAGCTCCATCGACTCAAGCAAGGATCCAAGAGTGTGGAAGAATGCACTCGGGAGTTTGAACAACTCCTACTCAAATGCGATTTGAGAGAAGACGACTCACAAACCTTGGTAAGATACTTGACTGGTCTTGATGAGTCCATTGCTCATGTAATTGAGTTGCAACCCTATTCATCCCTAGATGACTTGAGTTCTCTAGCCTACAAGGTAGAGCAACAAAAGAAATCAAAGGAAAAGAGTGTCCTTTCCAAGCCTCTCTCTCGTCCTTACCCCACACAAAAGCCTCCGTACTACCCTCCTCGTCCACAAAATCCCCCACCTCCACAAACTAAAAACACCACTCCAACCCCTCCAAAACCCTCCACACAAGAGCCCAAATCAAAGGACAAGGTTCGTTGCTTTCGGTGTCAAGGCATGGGACAATATGCATCTGAGTGTCCAAACAGGAGGATTGTTTCCCTAGCGGAGTACCAAGAAGCATGTGATGAACATGCCTATGATGAAGAAGAAGGAGAGCACTTTGAAGAAGGAAGTTTGGAAGAAGTTGAGGAAGGCCCCGATGAAGGAGAGTTGCTTGTTATCCGCCGGGCCTTGAGTGGAATTGCCACTCAAAGGACATGGAGCAAAGAGAAGCCATTTTTCACACCAGGTGTACCGTAGGAGACAAGGTTTGTTCCCTTATCATTGATGGAGGTAGTTGTACTAACGTTGCCTCAAAGACTATGGTGGACAAACTCAAGCTGCAAGTCTCTCCTCGTCCAAATCCCTACACCATACAATGGTTGAATCAGGGCAAAGGTTTGCAAATTACTCACCGTTGTCTTGTTTCTTTTTCAATTGGGAAAAACTATAAAGATGAGATTTGGTGTGATATAGTCCCCATGGATGCTTGCCATATATTATTGGGTAGACCATGGCTTTTTGATAGAAGTGTCATCCATGATGGCCGGATGAACACTTACTTTTTTCTCAAGGACCGTAAGAAAATCACTCTTACCCTCTCAAAAGTCCTTCCCCCTCTAAGCCAAAAGACAATCCTCATTTGGAAGTCTTCTTTACTACTCTTCTCAAATCTGAGCACCATGAGTATGAGTCTTTTAAAGACTTGATACTTTTACAAGAAGAGTCTAAGCCATCATCTCCCTCACATCCACTACTCCCCCCTCTTCTACAAGCCTATCACCATGTTTTTCCACAAGAAATTCCACATGGCCTTCCCCCTCCAAGATCTATCCAACACAAGATAGACCTCGTTCCCGGATCCGTACTTCTAAACAAGCCGGCATACTGGATGTCTCCAAGCGAAACACAAGAAATCCAAAGACAAGTGGATGATCTCTTGTCCAAGGGTTTAATTCGTGAAAGTCTAAGCCCATGTGCCGTGCCCGCCCTCCTTGTTCCTAAGAAGGATGGTAGCATGCGTATGTGTGTTGATAGCCGGGCAATAAACAAGATCACTATCAAGTACCGGTTTCCTATTCCCCGATTGGAAGATCTATTGGATGAATTACATGGAGCCGCTATCTTTTCTAAGATTGATCTTAGAAGTGGCTATTACCAGATTCGCATTTTTGAAGGTGATGAATGGAAAACCGCCTTTAAGACTAAAGGAGGTTTATATGAGTTGCTTGTAATGCCATTCGGGCTTACTAATGCCCCGAGCACTTTTATGAGACTCATGAACCAAGTTCTCAAGCCCCTCATTGGAACTTGTGTTGTCGTTTACTTTGATGATATCTTGGTCTATAGCAAGACCGAGGAAGAGCATGCCAAGCATTTGCAACAAGTTTTGGAGATTCTTTCACAAGAACAACTTTATGGCAATATGGAGAAATGCTTTTTCTTCACTCCTCAAGTAGTATTCTGGGGTTTCGTTGTTTCCGCCCAAGGCCTCCAAGTTGATGAAAGCAAGATCAAGGCTATTCAAGAGTGGCCAACTCCTACATCCGTCTCTCAAGTAAGGAGTTTTCATGGCCTAGCCTCATTTTACCGGAGGTTCATTAGAAATTTCAGCACTATCGTGGCTCCTATGACCGAGATAATTAAAGGCAAAGAGTTTTCATGGAATGAGCAAGCACAACAAGCCTTTGAAGAGATCAAGAAGAAGCTCACTAGTTCCCCCGTTCTAGCCTTGCCTGACTTTACCAAAGTCTTTGAAGTAGAATGGGATGCATCCGGGGTAGGAATTGGAGCTGTCCTATCTCAAGAGAGGAGACCCATTGCCTTTTTTAGTGAGAAGCTCAACGATGCCAAGAAGAAGTACTCCACCTATGACAAGGAGTTTTATGCAATCATTAGAGCATTGGAGCATTGGCGTCATTACCTAGTTGGAGGTGAGTTCATCCTTCATTCCGACCATGAAGCTCTCAAATACATTCAAGGACAACACAAGCTCAACCCTAGACATGCTAAATGGGTAGAGTATCTTCAGTCCTGCCACTTCACTATCCAACATAAGGCGGGTACTCTCAACAAAGGAGCTGATGCATTGTCAAGAAGGTACTTATTACTCTCCACTTTGAGAACTAAAGTACTTGGGTTTGAAGTTGTTAAAGATTTGTACCCAAAAGATGATGATTTCAAGGACATTTTTGAGAAGTGTCTTAAACACCCCCATGGGTTGTTCCACTTAGAAGATGGTTTCCTATTCAAAGGTTCACGCCTTTGTATACCTCAATGTGGATTTCGTGAACTACTTATCCAAGAGCTGCATGGAGGAGCCCTAGCTGGCCATTTTGGTGTTGAGAAGACTAGATCAATGTTGAAGGAACACTACTATTGGCCTAAGATGTCAAGAGATGTAGAGCATTTCATCAAAAGATGTTCTACTTGTCAAATGGCTAGGAGCCATTCTTTGCCCCAAGGATTGTATTCTCCACTCCCCATTCCTCAAGCCCCTTGGGAAGATATTAGCCTGGATTTTATCACGGGTTTGCCTAGAACCCAAAGGAACAAAGACTCCATTATGGTGGTTGTGGATCGATTCCCCAAGATGGCGCATTTCATCCCTTGCCACACCACTAATGATGCTACTCAAGTGGCTAATCTTTACTTCAAGGAGATTGTGAGACTACATGGCATTCCAAAGAGCATGGTATCTGATCGGGACTCCAAGTTTCTTAGTCATTTTTTGCTAACTCTATGGCGCAAATTGGGTACTCAACTCAAGTTTAGCACTACTTGTCATCCCCAAACTGATGGCCAAACTGAAGTCACTAATAGGACTTTGGGTACCTTACTTCGAGTCCTAGTGAAGAAGCATTTGAAGAATTGGGATGAGTTGCTACCACATTCCGAGTTTGCATTCAATCGAGTGCCTAGTAAGTCGACCCAACTCTCTCCATTTCAAGTTGTGTATGGCTACAATCCCAAGAGTCCCTTGGATCTTGTTCCCATTCCAACTCCCACAAAATTTAGTTTGGAAGCTGAAAAAAGAGCCAAGGAGATCCAAGAACTTCATGCAAGAGTTAGAGATAACATTGCCAAGGCTAATGAAAGAGCCATGCAAAGCGCCAACAAGCATCGCAAGGAGGAACATTTTCAACCAGGAGATTTGGTATGGATTCACATGAGGAAGGAGCGTTTCCCTTCAAAGAGAAAATCTAAGTTGATGCCGCGTTCCGATGGTCCATTTGAAATCCTTGAGAAGGTCGGGCCCAATGCATACAAGGTTGATCTACCTGGAGATTATGGAGTTTCGGCTACCTTCAATGTCTCCGATCTTAGCCCCTATTTCGATGATGAGCCCCTTCCTAGTTTGAGGGCAAACTTTCACTTACCCGGGGGGGAATGATAGAGACCATCGTGAGAAGCCCAAGGACCATCAAGCTCAGCCCAAGGAGGATTCACTCAAGCTTCAAGAGGTCAAGGAAGTTGCCAAACTTTGCCGGAAATTGGCGTTCATGCCCGAAGAGGTAGTGCCGCCTTTATCCAGAAATTTCCCGATTTTTGTGTGCACTTTTGGCCTACCTAACGTGGACCCACAACTTGAGGCTCCACATGGTTTTGAAGCTTAAGATGTCAGCTTTAAAATAAGCCCAATTGTATTTAATTTGGACATCATTTGATTGGGCAAAATATCACTCAAAGATACGTTGTGCTGATCCAGTCCAGTCTGAGATAGGTGCATTGTTTGGGCCATAACTTTCAAACCGCTTATCTAAATTGAGCAAATGAGCCCATTCTGGAAAATAGACTTCCAGGGCTTTCTAACAATCCCAAGAACGCATGATTTGGCCGAGTATTCTGGAAGTTATGCTCTGTTGACGTTGAGGCAGTTGCAAGGATTAATGCTGGGAATATGAAGAGTCTTCGGTTACATATACTTGTGTGGCTGATATTGTGCACGGTTTAGATGCTTCTAGATTGATGTAATCAGCTGCAAAAATCCTAGAATATTTCTTGTAACCTCCCCCACCCCCTTTTATGATGTGTCTTTTCAATTTTCTTAGACTTTTCATTAGCTAGTTTTAATTGTTAGGAGTTATTTGAGTCTTTTGATTGTCTTTTGCTGAGTCTATAAAAGGGGAGGGGCATGCGAAGCTAATCATGCAGCATTGTAAGAGATTTCCAAAGTAATACGAGCACCTTTGAGAGTGATTCTCATTTGTGTCTCAAAAATTCCTAGTTCTATATCTTGAATTTGGCTCATTCAAGTGGTGTTCTAGGTTCTCTTCCTTTTCCAATTGGAGTGATTCCTTGTTTAAGACAAGAGAATTAGCCCAAGATCAAGTCATTGAGTGGCTCCGTGAAGGATTATCTTAATTACAAGGTCTTGTTTATCCTTGTTCTTTTTGTTATTATTCTTCAAACCATCTCAAACTATCTTCCACCATATTCACTTTTCTTTGGTTGATTCTTGTTTAGTTTGAGTTTGAGTTGATTTGGTTCACTTACCACCCACATCTACATCACACCTGGTGTGAAAAATGGCTTCTCTTTGCTCCATGTCCTTTTGAGTGGCAATTCCACTCAAGGCCTGGCGGATAACTAGCAATTCTCCTTCATCGGGGCCTTCTTCAACTTCTTCCAAACTTCCTTCTTCATGGTGCTCTTCTTCTTCTTCGTCATAGGCATGTTCATCACATGCTTCTTGGTACTCCGCTAGGGAAACGATCCTCCTGTTTGGACACTCAGATGCATAGTGTCCCATACCTTGGCACCGAAAGCAACGAACCTTGTCCTTTGATTTGGGTTCTTGTGTGGAGGGTTTTGGAGGGGTTGGAGTGGTGTTTTTGGTTTGTGATGGTGGGGAATTTTGTGGACGAGGAGGGTAGTACGGAGGCTTTTGTGTCGGGGTAAGGACGAGAGAGAGACTTGGAAAGGACACTCTTTCCCTTTGATTTCTTTTGTTGCTCTACCTTGTAGGCTAGAGAACTCAAGTCATCAAGGGATGAATATGGTTGCAACTCAACAATATGAGCAATAGACTCATCAAGTCCGGTTAAGTATCTTACCAAGGTTTAAGAGTCATCTTCTTTCAAGTCGCATTTGAGTAGGAGTTGTTCAAACTCCCGAGTGTATTCTTCTACACTCTTGGATCCTTGCTTGAGTCGATGGAGCTTGAGATAATTGTCTTGCACATAGTGAGAGGGAAGAAACTTAGCCTTGAGTTTTTCTTTCATTTTGGCCCAAGTTCTGATTTTCCCTTTCCCGTTTCTTGCTCTTTTCGCTCCAAGGTTAGCCCACCAGATTGAAGCATATTTGCGGAGTTTAAGGGCTACGAGTTTTACCTTCTTGTCCTCCAGGATGTCCTCATATTCAAAGATCCTCTCAATGGTGTGCAACCAATCGAGAAATAAGTCCGGGTCAAGTTGGCCTTCAAATTCGGGGATGTCAATTCGGACAACACCAATATTGCCTCCTTGCCTTCGTCTCCTTGGGGCTTCTTCGTCACTAGAATTGGCTCGGGATTGAAAGACTTCTTCTTCCGATTCGACCACCGGTTCATGAGGACGAGAGGGAGTGAGGCTATGAACCCACCTTCGTTTTTCCTCCAAAAGTTGCCCAAGTTGAGTTCGAAGATAGGTGACTTGAACTCTTCCACACGTGCTTGGTCGCTTCTTGTGGACTTTGTAGACATGTTGGAGATGCTTTGAAGGAAGAATATGCAGCAGGGAAAGTGGCACGGTCGTGCAAGGGGGCACGGTCAGGCCGTGCTATACTTCGGCTGAAGAAAATGCAGAAAAGTAGAGTGGCACGGTCGTGCTTGGCGGCACGGGGGCACCGTGCCAAATTTCTGGACTTCGGGAATGGTTTTGCCGCTTTGTGCTTCTTTTTTGTTTTTTGTGTTTTGGCTTTTTGGGATGTATTTGGGTGTGAAGTGGGTCACTTAAGAACCTTGGCTCTGATACCAATTGATGTATATGTGGGTGGAAAGTGATCCAAATCAAACTCAAATCAAACTTAAGCAAAATGAAAAGAGAGAAAGATGCGAAAGATGAAGAATATCACCAAACAGGATAGAGATGGATAGTGCAAGACTTTGAGTATGAGATAATCCTTCCGGAGCCACTCACACCTTGGTCTTGGGCTAATTCCCTTCACTCTTCTGAGGAATCACTCCAAAGAAAAGAAGGAGAACCTAGAACACCACTTGAATTAGCCAAATTCAAGATATAGAACTAGGAATTTTTGGGACACAAATGAGAATCACTCTCAAAGGTGCTTGAATTACTCTTGAAAATGCCTTAGAAATCTGATCTACAATGCTCACACGCCCCCCCTTTATATAGGCTCAGCAAAAGACAACAAAAGGACTCAAATAACTCCTAACAATTAAAACTAGTAAAATGAAAAGACTAAGATAAATGGAAAGACACATCATAAAAGGGGTGGGGGAGGTTACAAGGAATATTCTAGGATTTCTTAGCTGATTACACCAATCTAGAAGGCTCCAAAAACGTGCACAATGTCAGCCACACAATCACATGTAACCGAAGACTCTTCATATTCCCAGAATTAATCCTTGCAGCTGCCTCAACTTCAACAGAGCATAACTTCCAGAATACTCGGCCAAATCACGCGTTCGTGGGCTTGATAGAAAGCCCTGGAAGTCTAGTTTCCAGAATGGGCTCATTTGCTCAATTGGGATAAGCGGTTTAAAAGTTATGGCCCAAATAATGCACCTATCTTAGACTGAACTGGATTAGCATAACGTATCTTTGAGTGATATTTTGCCCAATCAAATGATGTCCAAATTAAACAAACTTGGGCTTATTTGAAAGATGAAATCTTAAACTTCAAAACCATGTGGAGCCTCAAGTTGTGGGACCACTTTAGGTAGGTCAAAAGTGCACACAAAAATCGGGAAATTTCTGGATGAAGGCGGCACTACCTCTTCGGGCATGAACGCCAATTTCCGGCAAAGTTTGGCAACTTCCTTGACCTCTTGAAGCTTGAGTGAGTCCTCCTTGGGCTGAGCTTGATGGTCCTTGGGCTTCTGATGTAAAGGGCAAGGGGTATGGATATACACCTTAACCTCACACCAAGCAAAGGTTAAAACTTGAGATTGCTTACGGGTGGAAGTGGCACGGCCGTGTGTGGAGGCACGGGGACCCCGTGTGATGGAGGTCCATCCCCTAGCATGATCCATGGCCCACAAGGAAGCCCAAAGAGTCCAAGTTCCACGTCCAAAGTGCACGAAATCAGCCTAGGAACACAAGAGAACTTTTTTGTCAAAACTGGAATTTCAGGCGTGCACAAACCCGATTTTGTGCACCTGATTTCCTAACCTTCCCAAGGCTGAAACGGGGTTGCAGGAAGCCTAAGTTTAAGTTCAAGATGTGCTCTTTCCATTAAGACCTCTTGCAAGTCATTTGGAGTTCATTTGATACCTCAAAACCTCAAGCAAATTCAAGTGCTGCTTCCTGGCGCTGAACTGGACATGGCTGAAACAAGGAGCTGTTTGGTGGCCCAATGCTCCTCCATTTGATCTGAAACTTTTATGGTTTGAAAGTACTTTAAAAATATTATCAAATGGCCATAAAAAACCTCAGCCAAATTACACACATGAGGAGCTATTAACCACCAAAAAGGCACAAAACACCCTTTTAACCGGATAATGGGCAGCCGGGTACAAGGAGAGAAGAGTGAGGTGATTGTTGCTCTAATCTATGCTTAGCCACTTGCAAGAGCCATCATGAAGAGTACTTAGCAGCAAAGAAGCTTCCATTGGCCCAAAAGATCGACACATCATCCTCAAGATTAGCATTGAAGAGGTGTCAAGTGGAGGATGCATCTATCCTTTTTTGCTTTGATTTGATCTTTGTATTTTTGCCTAGTTTAGCTTGTAGTGCAACCTAAGGCCTATGCTTGTACTTGAAAAGCTTGTATTAATACCCCCCCAAGGCTTGGCCGGCCACACACTCAAGCATTTGTATGAAATGAAGTTGAGCTTTGCTTCTTTGAACTCCCAAACTCTCTTCTAGCTTATGTCTTCCTTTGGCCGGGTTGAGTGGTGATCTAGCAAGAGTCTTAACTCCTTCTTGGTGGTGTTTCTGTATCCAAGGGGTGGTTAAGGGCCCTAACATCTTTCCTTGGTGGTGTTTCTGTATCCAAGGTTGGTGTTAGTTCCGGTTGCTTATTCAAGTCTAAGGTGACTTTGTGGTTTCAAAGTTGCCTTGAACTTCTTGCACTTTGCTTACATCTTTCCCATCCTCTTGACTTTCCCTAGAGGATACATCACCGTGCTAACTTGCTGCCTCAAAGTATTAGAATGGCTTAGTTTTGCACGGTTTGGAAGCCTTTCAATCTATTTGGTTTTCTTGGCTTTTTGGTGAGTTGGATATGGGGGATTTGAATGTGAATGATGGTAGAGGAGTGGAATAATGAAGAGGAATGATGGATAGGCTTAGTGGAAGTAATGCCTTGAACAATCAAGCAATCAACTTCATTAAGGAACCGTGTGGAATGAACTGATTTGGGATCAAACTAAACCCTTGGATTAGATACAGAAATCACCACCAACCTTTGAGTTTAGGGCCCTTAAACTTGATTAAGATACAGAATCACCACTTAATCAAGTTTAAGACTCACTTGAACACCACTTAGTTTGGCCTAAACTAAGATAAGCAAGCAAGGATTTGAGAGGAGGCTTTCAAAGCTCTCACTAAACTTTCATTCATCAAATTCTGAAGTGTTCTTTTGCTTGTGGCCGTGAGAGGCCTTACATAGGCAGCAAAAACCACTAAGCTAAGCAAGCAATCTCACTTTTCCTTCCTAGGAGGGAAAGGTATTAACTAGCTCTAATTGCCACGGTTAGAGCTAATTGACTTCAAGCATGCTTAAGGCTAATCAAAACACATCTAATCCTTCAAGGAAAGCAAGACAAATGATTATTACAACTTAATCAACTTGTCCCTAAGCTTAATCAGCAAAATAGGCAGCAAGTGGACATGTGAGCAGCTGAAAAGTGACCTCTCCCCTTTGCGGCTGACCAATGACATTCAAGGGACATCTTTCCTTGTCTCTTCATTCTCATTGGCTGATCTTTCCAAGGTTGCAGCTGATGATGGTGCCTTGGGGTGTGTGCCCAGCCTTGGAGGGTGTATCAAGTCAGTGGATAGCAAGGAAAACCACCGGGAAGGGTTTGCTTCAGCCGTGCTATCAGACCGTGTGCAATGGCAGATTTTCACCCGGTTTTCAAGCCAAGTTTACCCAAAGCAAAAAATGATATGGTTTAAGTTTTAAACGTGGGAAAGAAAGTTTAGGGTGTGTATAAACCACCCCATTCAAGAAATCAAGGTTGAACATGGATTAAGTAAGGTAATCACATGTAAACTTTTAACCGTGCAGGATTGGACTGATTCTGACCGGTTAGGAAAAAACACCCTTGATCCTTCATCCTCTTGTAGCATGACTTGAACGCAATGCTTGGACTTGAAAGTTAACTTCCTAAGGATTCCAAAAATGCAAAAATATTGGCCCTAAGCCATGAAATGGCCAAAGAAATCATGTGCACAAAACCGAGCTTGTGCAGGCCGGTTGTGCCAGTTTCAGCTTCTTGCCAAAGGAGGGCTATCTTTTGAGTTTGGGACCGTGTTCGTGGTCGACTTGGACTTGTCACAACTTGATCATGGTCTTGGCTAGGTGGCCTTCCATCATCCTCCCCTTGTTGAAAAGATTTGACCCTCAAATCGGGTGGGGAATTGTCCGGGTAGAATGGACTCAAATCAGCTACGTTAAAAGTAGCTGAAACCTCATAATCACCAGGGAGATTAATCTTGTAGGCATTGTGGTTGATTCTCTCCAAGACTTCAAATGGACTTCAGCTCGTGCCATGAGCTTGTTTTTCCTTTTAGAAGGAAAACGCTCCTTTCTTAAATGGATCCATACCAAGTCTCCTGGTTGAAAAACAATCTTTCTCCTATGCTTGTTGGCGTGTGCTTCATAGGCTGCATTAGTCTTCTCAATTCGGGCCTTCACCAACTCATGGAGCTTTTGAATTTCTTTTACTCTTTGTGTGGCATCAACATGGGGCTTTTGATCTTGGGGTCGTGGGGTGAGGTCATTTGGACTTAAAGGATCAACCCCATACACCACCTTAAATGGTGAAAGACCAGTAGCTTTGCTAGCTGCCCGATTGAATGCAAACTCAGCATGGGGTAAGAGTAAATCCCAGGCCTTCGCATTAGGTTTAATCAAAGCCCTTAGGAGAGTACCCAGGGTTCGATTAGTGACCTCAGTTTGGCCATCAGTCTGAGGATGAGAGGTAGTACTAAACAGCAACTTAGTACCAAGCTTCTTCCAAAGAGTAATCCAAAAATGGCTAAGGAATTTAGTATCCCTATCTGAGACAATGGTCTTAGGAATACCATGCAATCTTGTTACCTCTTTAAAGTAAAGCTCGGCAATGTGAGTGGCATCATTTGTTTTGCAACATGGGATGAAATGTGCCATCTTTGAAAATCTATCCACCACCACAAAGATTGAGTCCTTTCCCCTTTGAGTCTTAGGTAGACCCAAAATGAAGTCCATGCTGACATCCACCCAAGGTAGAGTAGGCACGGGCAATGGAGTGTATAACCCATGGGGTAAGGTGTGGCTCTTTGCTGCTTGGCACGTTCCACATCTCCTAAGGATATCTTGAACATCCTTCTCCATCCCTGGCCAATAGTAGTGTTCCCTTAACATGGTTAAGGTCTTTGATTCTCCAAAATGACCGGCCAAGGAACCTCCATGAACCTCCCTGATGAGGAGCTCACGAGTACTGCACTTTGGAATGCATAAACGCACTCCCTTGAACAAGTAACCCTCTTGAACTAGGAAGTCTCCCTTTGGATGTTTCAAACATGCAGCGTAGAGATTCCCAAGGTCTTCATCTTCGGCGTATAAACTCTTAAGATGCTCAAAACCAAGAATAAGAGCATCTAACTGGAACATAAGGAGGTATCTCCTTGATAATGCATCTGCACCTTGGTTTAACTTGCCAGACTTATGCTTAATAGTGAAGTGGAATGATTGTAGGAATTCAACCCACTTGGCATGGCGTGAGTTAAGTTTATGTTGGCCCTGAATATACTTCAATGCCTCATGATCCGAATGAAGTATAAACTCACTAGCTACCAAGTAATGACTCCAATGCTCTAGGCACCGAATGATAGCATAGAACTCCTTATCATAGGTGGAGTACTTTCTTCTTGAATCACATAGTTTCTCACTAAAGAAGGCTAATGGCTTGCCTTCTTGAGTCAAAACTCCACCAATTCCCACTCCTGATGCATCACACTCGACTTCAAAAATCTTCTCAAAGCACGGCAAAGCAAGAACCGGTGCTTGAGTAAGTCTTTTCTTCACTTCCTCGAAGGCGGATTGGGCCTTAGGATTCCATTGGAATGAGGAACCCTTGAGCACTTCGGTCATAGGGGACGTGATGGTGCTGAAGTTTCGAATAAACCTTCTATAAAATGAAGCCAAGCTATGAAAACTTCTAACATCATGTATACTTTGTGGTTGAGGCCAAGTACGAATAGCCTCGATCTTCCCTTCATCAACTTTTATGCCTTCACTTGAAACAATGTAACCTAAGAATGTAACCTCATGAGTAAAGAAGGTACATTTCTTAAGATTACCATATAACTGCTCACGTTCAAGGACATGCATGATCTGATGGAGATGATCTTGATGTGCCCGCTCGTCCTTAGAATAAATGAGAATATCATCGAAGTAAACCACCACGAATTTACCAATAAAGGGCTTGAATACTTGATTCATCAGCCTCATGAATGTACTAGGAGCGTTGGAAAGACCGAATGGCATAACTAGCCACTCATATAACCCTCCCTTGGTTTTGAATGCAGTCTTCCACTCGTCTCCTTCTCTTACTCTTATCTGGTAGTAACCACTTCGAAGATCAATTTTGGAGAAGACGGTAGAGCCATGTAACTCATCCAGCATATCTTCAAGTCTAGGTATGGGATACCTATACTTGATGGTGATTTTGTTGATGGCTCTGCTGTCCACACACATGCGTTGGCTACCATCCTTCTTTGGTACCAACAAGGCAGGAACGGCACAGGGACTCAAGGACTCACGTACAAGTCCCTTTGAAATCAATTCTTCTACTTGCCGTTGGATCTCCATAGTCTCCTTTGGGTTCATTCTGTAAGCTGGCTTATTTGGAAGCACTGAACCAGGAATGAGATCTATGTGATGCTGGATGTCCCTTTTAGGAGGTAATCCTGAGGGGATTTCTTCTGGGAACAAGTGACAGAAGGTTTGTATGAGTGATTTGGCAAATGGATGGGTTGGTAATGGGGATTCTGGTTCATCTTGCATGGTTAGAATCCACTCCTTAAAAGCCTTGAACTCATGATTCGAAGCCCTTAAAAGAGTTTCACTAAAAGTGAGTAAGCAACCAGAATGTTCAAGTACTTTTGTGGGTTTGTTTTTGAGGATTTCGGATGGTGATAATGGTTTGAGAGTAATCTTCTTGCCTCCCTTAGACAAGGAGTAGGTATTCATGAAACCATCATGGGTCACCTTTCGGTCATACAACCAAGGCCTTCCCAATAATACATGGCATGCATCCATAGGTATAACATCACACCAAAGTTGGTCTTGATAGTTCTTACCAATGGATAAAGAAATAAGGCACTGTGAATTGACTTGGAGTCCTTTGCTTTGATTCAGCCATTGTATGTTGTAAGGATGGGGATGGGCCGTGGCTTGTAAGCCTAACTTTTCAATCATGGCGAGGGACACCACGTTCGCACAGCTACCACCATCAATAATCAACGAGCATACCTTGCTTTGAACCGTGCACCTGGTGTGAAAGATGTTTTCTCTTTGTTCATCTTTGGTGCTCTTTTGACCGTTCAAGACTCTCCTCAAAACCAGCATTTCTCCTTCATCAGCTTCCTCCTCAACTTCTTCTTGACTCTCTTCATGAACTTCTTCAGTTTCATCCTCATTCTCATCTTCAACCTCTTGCTCATCCACAGCTCTCCATTCGGCTAGAGTGATTACTTTACGGTTGGGGCACTCCGAAGCAATGTGACCTAATCCTTGGCACTTGAAACATCTCCTAGTGCTCATTGGATTCGGATTTGGTCGAGTAGGGGGTGCTGGAGCCTTTTGTGGTGCTTGGGTTCTTTGTGGATTGAAAGGAAAGGGATTTTGTGGCTTAGGAGTTGGTTGGGAACTCCCCTTGTTAAAAGGTTGGTTCCGGGTTGGAGGTTTCTGATATGAAGGTTTAAAAGTTTGTTTAGCCTTCTTTTGTTGCTCAACTTTGTGAGCAAGCACACAAACTTCATCAAAAGTGGTATAAGCTTGAAGATCAACAACATTAGAATACCTAGGATCAAGTCCTCCTAAGTACCTGACAATTGTTTGCTCCTCGGGTTCTTGAAGATCACACTTGATTGAAAGCTTTTCAAACTCCCTAGTATATTCTTCAACACTTAGATTGCCTTGGTTCAGGTTGTGAAGTTGTGAGTAGCAATCTTGAACATATGTAGGAGGGAGAAATCTAGCCTTCAACTTGGCTTTCATTTTTTCCCAAGTTCTGATTTTTGCTTTTCGTTCCCGAACCCTCTTGGCACACAAGTTGGTCCACCATAAGGAAGCATACTTACGTAGCCTTAATGCCACCAACTTGACTTTCTTCTCTTCTGGAATGTCCTTGTATTCAAACACTGTTTCCACAGTGTGTAACCAATCCAAGAAGTCTTCTGGATCGAGCTTACCTTCATACTCTGGAATCTCAACTCTAAAGTCATTAGAGTTACCTTGCCCTTTTTGCTCTTGTCGTGGCTCTCTGAATAGTTCTTCATCACTTGAAACTTCATAAGCATAGCCAGCTTCAGGATCTCGCCTCTTTGATGCAGAATAAGACGACTCCTCATTGATCTTTTGCTTCTGTTTGAGAAAAGTACCCAACTGCTTGCGTAGGTACTCATTCTGAGCCTTAAGTTCTTGATTAGAGGAAGTAATCTCATAGTTACTCTTCAAAATAGCATCAAGCTTTTCTTCCATGCTCACACTAGTACTCATGGTTGTGTTTGAGAAATGGAGAAGAAGGAGAAGTGTGGAATGCGTGGGTTAAGTACCAAGCCAAGGAGAAACACAGCTCTGATACCAAATATGATGTAAAGGGCAAGGGGTATGGATATACACCTTAACCTCACACCAAGCAAAGGCTAAAACTTGAGATTGCTTACGGGTGGAAGTGGCACGGCCGTGTGTGGAGGCACGGGGACCCCGTGCTAACTTGCTGCCTCAAAGTACTAGAATGGCTTAGTTTTGCACGGTTTGGAAGCCTTTCAATTCTATTTGGTTTTCTTGGCTTTTTGGTGAGTTGGATATGGGGGATTTGAATGTGAATGATGGTAGAGGAGTGGAATAATGAAGAGGAATGATGGATAGGCTTAGTGGAAGTAATGCCTTGAACAATCAAGCAATCAACTTCATTAAGGAACCGTGTGGAATGAACTGATTTGGGATCAAACTAAACCCTTGGATTGGATACAGAAATCACCACCAACCTTTGAGTTTAGGGCCCTTAAACTTGATTAAGATACAGAATCACCACTTAATCAAGTTTAAGACTCACTTGAACACCACTTAGTTTGGCCTAAACTAAGATAAGCAAGCAAGGATTTGAGAGGAGGCTTTCAAAGCTCTCACTAAACTTTCATTCATCAAATTCTGAAGTGTTCTTTTGCTTGTGGCCGTGAGAGGCCTTACATAGGCAGCAAAAACCACTAAGCTAAGCAAGCTAGCAAGCATCTCACTTTTCCTTCCTAGGAGGGAAAGGTATTAACTAGCTCTAATTGCCACGGTTAGAGCTAATTGACTTCAAGCATGCTTAAGGCTAATCAAAACACATCTAATCCTTCAAGGAAAGCAAGACAAATGATTATTACAACTTAATCAACTTGTCCCTAAGCTTAATCAGCAAAATAGGCAGCAAGTGGACATGTGAGCAGCCGAAAAGTGACCTCTCCCCTTTGCGGCTGACCAATGACATTCAAGGGACATCTTTCCTTGTCTCTTCATTCTCATTGGCTGATCTTTCCAAGGTTGCAGCTGATGATGGTGCCTTGGGGTGTGTGCCCAGCGTTGGAGGGTGTATCAAGTCAGTGGATAGCAAGGAAAACCACCGGGAAGGGTTTGCTTCAGCCGTGCTATCAGACCGTGTGCAATGGCAAATTTTCACCCGGTTTTCAAGCCAAGTTTACCCAAAGCAAAAAATGATATGGTTTAAGTTTTAAACGTGGGAAAGAAATTTTAGGGTGTGTGTAAACCACCCCATTCGAGAAATCAAGGTTAAACATGGATTAAGTAAGGTAATCACATGTAAACTTTTAACCGTGCAGGATTGGACTGATTCTGACCGGTTAGGAAAAAACGCCCTTGATCCTTCATCCTCTTGTAGCATGACTTGAACGCAATGCTTGGACTTGAAAGTTAACTTCCTTGAGGATTCCAAAAATGCAAAAATATTGGCCCTAAGCCATGAAATGGCCTAAGAAATCATGTGCACAAAACCGAGCTTGTGCAGGCCGGTTGTGCCAGTTTCAGCTTCTTGCCAAAGGAGGGCTATCTTTTGAGTTTGGGACCGTGTTCTTGGTCGACTTGGACTTGTCACAACTTGATCATGGTCTTGGCTAGGTGGCCCTCCATCAGCTTCTCATGATGGTCTCCATCAAAAGGGAGTTTGTGGCTTAAAGGGAGAGGGAGTTTGTGGTTTAGTAGGTGGGTTGGAACTCCCCTTGTTAAAAGGTTGGTTCCGAATGAAAGGCTTCGTGTATGTGGGTTTTTGGGGCTGTTTAGCCTTCTTTTGCTGCTCCACCTTATGAGCTAATACACAAACATCATCAAAAGAAGCATAGGCTTGCAAGTCCACCACATTAGAATACCTAGGATCAAGACCTCCCAAATATCTAACTATGGTTTGTTCTTCAAGTTCTTGTATGTCACATTTAATCATCAACTTCTCAAACTCACGAGTATACTCTTCAACATTCATAGTACCTTGAGTGAGATTATGAAATTAGGAGTAGCAATCTTGGACATACGTTGGTGGAAGGAACCTTGCTTTAAGCTTAGCTTTCATCTTTTCCCATGTATGGATTCTTGCTTTTCTTTCTCCAAGCCTTTTAGCATTCAAGTTTGTTCACCATAAGGATGCATACTTTCTGAGTCTTAAGGTTATCAACTTAACCTTCTTATCATCAGGAGTATCCTTATATTCAAAGACTCTTTCAACTGTATTCAACCAATTAATAAACTCTTCAGGATCAAGTTTACCTTCAAATTCAGGAATTTCAACTCTGAAGTCATTGGTACTGGCTTGATTTCGTGGCTCTCTTCTAGCCATCCTAGGCATTTCTTCTTCACTTGATGAATCAACATCATGACTATGAACTTGCTCACGTGCCTTGGGTTCAGATTGTAGAGTTTCTTCATTCATTCTTTGCTTTTGCTTCATGAACGAACCCAACTGCTTCCTTAGGTACTCATTCTGTGCTTGAGCTTCTTGGTTTCTTTGTGAATCCTCTCGGATTTTGCTTGCCAAGAATTCATTTTGCTTCATCAATGACTCAAATCTTTCTTCCAAAGACATGCTTGTTGAAGACATGTTGGAATTAAAGGGAGAAATCAGTTTGTGGAGAAGAAGGGAAGTGGATGTTTTGTGGAAGTGGAAGTGGATGCTAGGCCAAGGTGAAACCTTTGCTCTGATACCAAATATGATGTATATCTCAAGGGAGGAAGGATCCCAAGCTAACACACATCAAAGAGATCAAAATTACAAAGGTTTGAGTCGTATCAAGGTGGCACGGTCGTGCTTAGTGATGTAAGTCCAAGGGAAGGGAAGCAACCCAAGTTAACTCACGTCGAAGGAAGCTAGAAATCAAGCAATTTCTCACGGCCAGGAGTGGCACGGCCGTGCTTGATGGCACGGGGTGACCGTGCCAATTCACTGCCTAGCTTGCCTAGGAAAGCTCTTCTTCACGGTTTTGTGATAGCTTTGAAGGTTTTTGAAAGTTCGATGCAATCAGCTATGTCAAGGCTTGATTTTGTGTGGATAAGAGGAATCAAAGGAGTAAGGAAGTGAGGGAAGTAAAGGAGGATAAAAAGACACTAAGAAGAACAAAGGTAATTCATGGTTTAAGAGGAGTGAAACCAAGAACTAGTTTGTGAACTTCAAGAGTGTTTAATGAAACTTGGATAGTTCTAAGCTAGATGATTAGATAAGATACACCACTAATCATTTAGCTTAGGGCCCTCAATCTTGGATTAGGATAAGATTCACCACCTAACCAAAAATTAAGACTCACTTGGTCACCACCTTAATCGGCCACAATTAAGGATAAGCAAGTTAAGTGTTTAGGAAATCACAAGACACAAAGTCTTTTCTCTCTACTGAAAATTCAACTCTATTCCTTCAAAATGAACATACAAGGCTTTATATGACCTTGAGAGTACACAAATGAGCTTTCCTTCCAAGGGAGGAAAGTCATTAAACTTGCTAATCACTTCCTAACACACGGTTTACTCTAATACAAACCAAAAGCTGAAAGCTTACTTTACAAAGCACTTAAATTATCTTCCTAAACCTTTCCTATGCATTAAGGAATGTAGATGACTCATTTTCCCAGCTAGGAAGGTAAGAGTGCATGGCTAGCCACCTCAAAAGGACTGAAGAATGCATGTGTGCCATGTCATGCTTGAGTGGTCGAATGAGGGCTTGCAAAATGGTGATGTTTTACTTGCTCCACGTGTCTCTCTCTCAAGTAGCTGAGTGGTGCTTGATCAAGCAGCTCAAAATGACCTGCTTGGCAGCCTTCCACCTTAAGCAAACCCCTTGAAGGAGGAAAACCACCAAGCTAAGCAACCGGGTGTCAAGCAGCCAGTTTCTGCCTCCACTTGCAACGCATGTTTGACACCTCAAATGATGACTATTTGCTACGTTTCTTACATGGTTGGAAACCTCAAGATGTCTAGTTTACCCTCCATTTGGAATCGTAGCATTTGGACGTCATTTGCCCCCTGAACAAACCAGAAAACCAAAACCGTGCATTTTGCAGTGCAATCCGGACAGGTTCAAGAGATGAACTGTTTTAAGTAACCAAATGAATTCCAAATGATATGAAACCAATTGGACTTAAAAGTTAACATCCTGAACTTGATAATCATCCAAAAAACGGACACCAAAATATGCTTTAGGCCGATGTAATAAGATAGCAAAAACCGGGTAAAAATCTGGATGAGAACCCGGGTGTATCACCTTGTGTGTTTGCCATCAAGTGACTCATGGCCGTGACTTTGGAGTTGATTTCTTGATTATTTTGGACCAACGAAACGTTATTAGACCTTGAGGATGGACCTCCATCATTCTCCCCTTGTTGGGAAGATTTGGTCCTCAAATCAGAAAGGTAACCATCTGCTTCATAAGGGCTTAAATCAGCAACGTTAAACGTAGCTGATACTCCATAATCTCCTGGTAACTCTACCTTGTAAGCATTATTGTTGATCTTCTCCAAAATCTCGAATGGACCATCCGCTCTAGGCATCAATTTAGTTTTCCTTTTGGAAGGAAAACGTTCTTTACGAAGATGAATCCAAACCAAATCACCTGGCTTAAAAAGCTTCTCCCTTTTATGCTTGTTAGCTTGGGCTGTGTATGAAAGTGTAGTTTTCTCAATCTTGGCCTTTACTAACTCATGCAACTTCTGGATTTCTTCCACTCTAGTAGCGGCATCCGCACTTGGCTTTTGATCTAATGGTCGTGGTACAAGATCAAGTGGACTTAGGGGATCAATTCCATAGACCACCTTAAAGGGAGATAGACCAGTAGCCTTGCTTGGAGTCTTATTGTAAGCAAATTCAGCATGTGGAAGTAACAGATCCCAAGCTTTGATGTGGTTTTTAATCAGAACCCTTAATAAAGTACCAAGGGTTCGATTAGTAACCTCGGTTTGCCCATCTGTTTGTGGATGACAAGTGGTACTGTACTTGAGTTTGGTACCCAACTTTTTCCACAAAGTAATCCAAAAGTGACTTAAAAACTTCGTATCTCGATCTGAGACAATGGAACGAGGAATTCCATGAAGTCTCATAACCTCCTTGAAATACAATTCAGCAATATGAGTGGCATCATTAGTCTTGTTGCAGGGAATGAAATGAGCCATCTTCGAAAATCGATCCACGACCACAAAGATAGAATCTTTATTCCTTTGTGTCTTTGGTAAACCAAGTATGAAATCCATACTAACGTCCACCCAAGGCAACGTAGGAATAGGAAGTGGCGTGTATAGTCCCTGGGGAAGCGAATGACTCTTCGCAATTTGACACGTACTGCACCTTCTAATGATGTCTTGAACGTCCTTCTCCATGCCTGGCCAATAATAATGTTCCCTAAGCATAGTTAGGGTCTTGTCTTCGCCAAAATGGCCAGCCAAAGATCCAGCATGGACTTCTCGAATTAACAACTCACGAGTGCTGCATTTGGGGACACATAACCGAGCACCTTTAAAGAGAAACTCTTCTTGAATTAAGAAGTCCCCTTTGGGATGTTTAGTACACTCAGAATATAACACCCCAAAATCTTCATCATTCTGATATAACGCCTTTAGATGCTCAAATCCAAGGATACAAGCATCTAATTGGAACATCAATAGATAACGCCGTGATAGAGCATCGGCGCCTTGATTTAGTTTGCCGGACTTATGCTTGATAGTAAAGTGAAAGGACTGTAGGAATTCCACCCATTTAGCATGGCGCGAGTTTAACTTGTGTTGGCCTTGAATATACTTCAAAGCCTCGTGATCTGAATGCAGAATAAACTCACTGGCAATCAAATAGTGGTTCCAATGTTCTAGACATCGAATGATGGCGTAGAATTCCTTGTCATAAGTTGAATATCTCTTCCTGGTATCACATAACTTCTCACTGAAGAAGGCCAAAGGGCGTCCTTCTTGAGTAAGAATGCCTCCAATACCAACCCCAGAAGCATCGCATTCAACTTCAAAGACTTTCTCAAAACACGGTAGGGCTAAAACTGGTGCTTGAGTTAGTCTCTCTTTCACTTCTTCAAAGGCTGCTTGGGCTTTAGGATTCCAAGTGAATGAGGAACCCTTAAGAATCTCGGTCATAGGAGCTAAGATAGTGCTGAAATTTCGTATGAACCTCCTATAGAAAGAGGCCAAGCCATGAAAGCTTCGAACGTCATGAATGCTCTTAGGAACAGGCCAAGTTCGAATAGCCTCAATCTTGCTTTCATCCGCCTTAATACCATCTTCAGAAACAATATAACCTAAGAAGGTAACTTCATGAGTAAAGAAGGTACACTTCTTTAGGTTCCCGAATAACTTCTCCTTTTCAAGAACGAGCATCACCTGAGTTAAATGATCTTGATGTTCTTGCTCATTCTTACTGAACACCAATATATCATCGAAGTAAACAACCACGAACTTGCCCAAGTATGGTCGAAATACTTGATTCATTAACCTCATAAACGTACTAGGGGCATTAGAAAGACCGAAAGGCATGACTAACCATTCATATAATCCGCCCTTAGTCTTGAAAGCAGTTTTCCACTCATCGCCCTCCCTAATACGAATTTGATAATATCCACTCCTCAAATCAATCTTACTAAACACCTTAGAGCCATGTAATTCATCCAACATATCTTCAAGCCTAGGTATAGGGTACCTATACTTGATAGTAATTTTGTTTATGGCCCTACTGTCGACACACATCCTCATACTACCATCCTTCTTCGGAACCAAAAGAGCAGGAACAGCACATGGACTTAAGGATTCTCGTACCAACCCCTTGAATATCAGTTCTTCAACTTGTCGTTGAATCTCTTGAGTTTCCTTGGGATTTGTCCTGTAGGCTGGCTTATTAGGCAGAATGGATCCTGGGATAAGGTCAATATGATGTTGAATGTCACGCTTTGGGGGTAAACCCAAAGGTATCTCTTCTGGAAATAGGTGACTGAATTGATTCAATATGACCTTGGCTATGGGATGGGATGGAAGTGGTGTTTGTGGCTCATCTTGTACTTGCAATATCCACTCTTTCAAGGCTTTGAACTCATGTTGAGAGGCCTTTAAAAGTGGTTCAACATATGTCAAAAGCAAGTCAGATTGATTTTGGCTTTTTTGTGGTTTCATTTTGTGGAGTTCGGATGGTGACATAGGATTCAGAGTAATCTTCTTGCCATCTTTGGAAAAGGAATAAGTATTAAGATAACCATTATGCATAACCTTTCTGTCATACATCCATGGTCGTCCTAACAGAATATGACAAGCATCCATGGGGATAATATCACACCAAAGTTCATCTTGGTAATTTTTACCAAGAGAGAATGAAATCAAGCAACGAGAGTTAACTTGTAATCCCTTGCCTTGATTTAACCATTGAATGTTGTATGGGTGTGGGTGTGCCGTGGACTGAAGGTTCAGTTTCTCAATCATATTCAATGAAACAACGTTGGCACAACTTCCTCCATCGATGATTAACGAGCACACTTTGCCTTGGACTGTACATCGTGAGTGAAAGATGTTCTCACGTTGTTCATCCTTAGCAACTCGTTGATTGCTCAATACCCTTCGAATTACTAGCATCTCACCTTCATCTGCGTTTTCCACAAACTCCTCCTGATCATCTTCATGATCGCTCTCAGCATCTTCTGCCTTTTCCTCTTCTTTCTCCTCGGCAAATTCTCCCTCTATGGCTTCCCATTCAGCTAAGGTGACTACCTTTCGACTAGGACAATCAGAAGCAATGTGTCCTAAGCCTTGGCACTTGTAACACCTCCTTTGGCTTACAGGGTATGGGTTTGGACGTGGGGGGTTTGATGGTGGTGGCCTTTGAGGAGCTTGGTTTTTTTGTGGATTATATGGGAAAGGGGTAGATGATTTAGGCTGAGGTGTGGTACTCCCCTTGTTTAAGGGTTGCCCACGGTTTGGTGTAGAATAAGGCTTGAATGAATCACGAACATTCATTCTAGACTTTCTTTGTTGCTCCACCTTGTGTGCTAGGACACACACTTCGTCAAAGGTGGTATAAGCTTGCAACTCAACCACGTTAGCTATCCTAGGATCAAGCCCTCCTAGGTAACGTACCATGGTCTGCTCTTCAGGCTCATGAATGTCACATTTGATCATGAGTTTCTCAAACTCACGAGTATATTCTTCAACACTCATCTTACCCTGATTCAAATGGTGAAAGAGCATGTATTGATCTTGGACATATGTGGAAGGCAAAAACCGTGCCTTCATCTTGGCTTTCATCTTGTCCCAAGTAGCAATCTTACTCTTCCTTTCTCTAGTTCTCTTAGCAGTAAGGTTTGTCCACCATAAGGAGGCATATTTCCTTAATCTAAGAGCAACTATTTTGACTTTCTTATCTTCTGGAATCTCCTTGAACTCAAAAATACGCTCCACCGTTTGTAACCATTCAATGAACTCATCAGGATCTAACTTACCCTCGAACTCAGGAATATCAACCTTGATCTCATTAGAGTTGAAAGTAGGTCGCACTCTTCTTTGCATTCTTTCAAATGGCACTTCTTCTTCAGAGAACACATTGCTAGCTTCCTCTTCATAGCCATAGTATGTTCCAGTCCGAATGCTTGGTGATTCTTGAAGTTTCTGCTTTTGTTTCATATGGTTTCCAAGCTGTTTCCTCAAGTACTCATTTTGTGCTTTGAGTTCTCGATTGCTCACACTCATTTCTTGCATTTGCTTAGAAAGAACTTCAAGCCTTTCTTCCACAGACATGCTCGTACTCATTGTAATCGCAGGAATGAACGGCTTGTGTTTGATTGTGTTTGAAATGACTTCAGAGATAAGCTGGGAATGACGTGGGGTTCAGGCCAAGTTCTGAACTTGCTCTGATACCAAAAATGATGTAAGTCCAAGGGAAGGGAAGCAACCCAAGTTAACTCACGTCGAAGGAAGCTAGAAATCAAGCAATTTCTCACGGCCAGGAGTGGCACGGCCGTGCTTGATGGCACGGGGTGACCGTGCCAATTCACTGCCTAGCTTGCCTAGGAAAGCTCTTCTTCACGGTTTTGTGATAGCTTTGAAGGTTTTTGAAAGTTCGATGCAATCAGCTATGTCAAGGCTTGATTTTGTGTGGAAAAGAGGAATCAAAGGAGTAAGGAAGTGAGGGAAGTAAAGGAGGATAAAAAGACACTAAGAAGAACAAAGGTAATTCATGGTTTAAGAGGAGTGAAACCAAGAACTAGTTTGTGAACTTCAAGAGTGTTTAATGAAACTTGGATAGTTCTAAGCTAGATGATTAGATAAGATACACCACTAATCATTTAGCTTAGGGCCCTCAATCTTGGATTAGGATAAGATTCACCACCTAACCAAAGATTGAGACTCACTTGATCACCACCTTAATCGGCCACAATTAAGGATAAGCAAGTTAAGTGTTTAGGAAATCACAAGACACAAAGTCTTTTCTCTCTACTGAAAATTCAACTCTCATTCCTTCAAAATGAACATACAAGGCTTTATATGACCTTGAGAGTACACAAATGAGCTTTCCTTCCAAGGGAGGAAAGTCATTAAACTTGCTAATCACTTCCTAACACACGGTTTACTCTAATACAAACCAAAAGCTGAAAGCTTATTTTACAAAGCACTTTAATTATCTTCCTAAACCTTTCCTATGCATTAAGGAATGTAGATGACTCATTTTCCCAGCTAGGAAGGTAAGAGTGCATGGCTAGCCACCTCAAAAGGACTGAAGAATGCATGTGTGCCATGTCATGCTTGAGTGGTCAAATGAGGGCTTGCAAAATGGTGATGTTTTACTTGCTCCACGTGTCTCTCTCTCAAGTAGCTGAGTGGTGCTTGATCAAGCAGCTCAAAATGACCTGCTTGGCAGCCTTCCACCTTAAGCAAACCCCTTGAAGGAGGAAAACCACCAAGCTAAGCAACCGGGTGTCAAGCAGCCAGTTTCTGCCTCCACTTGCAACGCATGTTTGACACCTCAAATGATGACTATTTGCTACGTTTCTTACATGGTTGGAAACCTCAAGATGTCTAGTTTACCCTCCATTTGGAATCGTAGCATTTGGACGTCATTTGCCCCCTGAACAAACCAGAAAACCAAAACCGTGCATTTTGCAGTGCAATCCGGACAGGTTCAAGAGATGAACTGTTTTAAGTAACCAAATGAATTCCAAATGATATGAAACCAATTGGACTTAAAAGTTAACATCCTGAACTTGATAATCATCCAAAAAACGGACACCAAAATATGCTTTAGGCCGATGTAATAAGATAGCAAAAACCGGGTAAAAATCTGGATGAGAACCCGGGTGTATCACCTTGTGTGTTTGCCATCAAGTGACTCATGGCCGTGACTTTGGAGTTGATTTCTTGATTATTTTGGACCAACGAAACGTTATTAGACCTTGAGGATGGACCTCCATCACTTAGGAGCACGGGTAGGCCGTGCCACTTTTCTGGTTGTGGAAACTGAATTTAGCTCACTTGAGCCCGGTTGGATGTTCTTAGGGATGGATGTGTTTGCTAGGCCTTTTGAGTGCTTTAAACCAGGGAATGGGATGGAAAGAAGGGTATGAAGGATGAGGGAGTGAGGGGATTATCAACTTACAAACTTAAGCTAATAATCTTACCTTAATCCTCTCTTAATCCGGTTGTTTGTGAACAAGATTTGGATAGGCTAAACTCAATCAATGGATACAGAAACACCACCAATCTTTGAGTTTAGGGCCCTTAAAATTGATTAAGATACAGATATCACCACTTAATCAAGGTTAAGACTTGACTTGAACACCACCTTAATTGGCCTAATTAAGGATAAGCAAGCAAGAGTTTGAGAGAAAAAGCTTTCAAGCTTTCAATCTGATTTTCATTCACTAAATGCTGAGTTTTTCATGCCATGACCGTGCATTCCTTAAGTAAGCATGTCAAGCAAGCATACAAGCAAGCAAGCACCTTACTAATCCTTTCCTTCCTAGGGAGCAAAGGTCTTAATTAGCTAAACATACCCGGTTAGAGCAAAACCGGTTGTCACCTAGGTTTAGCTAGCTTAATTACATCCTTTAACATTAAGGAAAGCAAGACAATTGATGTTTACATTGTAATTAGCTTAAACATAAGCCAAAGCAGCTGATAAACCTCCTCTCTTGCCATTGGACAGCCGAAAAGGGGACAATGCTTTACGGCTAGCCAATTACAAAGAGGGGACATCTTCCATGGCAGCTTCTCTCCCATTGGTTGTTCTTCTCAAGGTTGCAGCTCATCATTGGGACTTTGGGATGTGTGCCCAGCCTTGAGAGGCGTGCCATATCTGCTGAAGTGAAGAAAACCCACCGGAGAAGGCAAAATAAAACCGGACTGCTGAACTAGATTCTTGGACAGTTTTGTGGCCGATTTTGGGGCTTGGTTTAACCTTGGCAAAAGCGAGTTTGACTCTGGTTTTAACCCATGGGAAGAAAGTTTAGGATGTGTTTAAACCCTCCCAACCAAGAAATTAAGGTTAAACAAAGTTTAAGTGGGGTTTTCAAGCTAAAAGAAAAAACCGTGTAGATTGGGTGCAATTCTAATCGGTTTGACAAAATACCTTGTTCCTCCTTTCTATGACTTGGATAGTGGTAAACTAATATTGGGACATGAAAGGGGACATCTTAAGGTTTAGCAAAATGCAAAAATTAAGGACTTAAGTGATGGAAATCCCTCCATCCCTTTTGATAAAAAAGAATCAAATCAAATTAGGTAATCTTATTATGCTGGTTTAAGGATGAATAAATCATCCAAGTTTTGATTAAGCATTGAAACTGCAGGGCGAGGGTTAAATCCAGCAGCTAACCCGTTTTTGTGTGCTTAATTTCTCAAACATACTAAGGGTTTACGCCTAATATTTTCTAATGGATTTGAAGATCAACATGTTAGCTTTCCAACAAATCAAGTTTCATCCAATTTGGACTTCATTTGGTCATTCAAATCAGCAATTAAACCCAAGGTGTCAAAACTGCCCAGCAGGGCCAGGATGAACCCGGTTTTGTTCTTTTTATTTCTTATGATATAGTTTAGCTTAAGTCTTGAATTTTTACATATTTTGGGTCCCCAAGATCTTAGATTTCATGACCAATTGGAATTACCAGATTTGGAGTTCAATTGGTTAGTGAATTAAGCTAATTAGTAAACCTGTGCTGTTTTGGAGTCCAATCTGCACGGTTTGGGGAATCAGGCTCATTCAAGGGGTAAACGACGTCCAAATGCTATGATTCAAAAACGAGGGTAAACTAGACATCTTGAGGTTTCCTTTCATGTAAGGAAAGCCAAGATTAGTCAGCATTTGAGGTGTCAACCATGCAGCACAATGCACGGCAGAAACAAGCACCTAGATTCCCGGTTGCTTAGCAAGGAGGATTTCCCTCCTAGATGGGTTTGCTTAAGGTGGAAGACTGCCAACTAGGTCATTTTGAGTTGGTTGATAAACCACCACCCAGCTCCTTGTGAGAGAGACACGTGGAGCAAGTGAAACACCACCATTTTGCAAGCTCTCATTCGACCACTCAAGCATGACATGGCACACATGCATTTTTCAGTCCTTTTGAGGTGGCTAGCTGTGCACTCTTGCCTTCCTAGCTGGGAAATTGAGTCATTTACATTCCTTAATGCAAAGGAAAAGGCTTAGGAAGATAAATTAAGTGCTTTGTAATATAAACTTTTAGCTTATGTATGTTTTAGCTTAAACCGTGTATTACTAAGCATAGGATTAGTTTAATGACTTTCCTTGCCTAGAAGGAAAGCCTTTTTCATGTAATCACAAGGCTATATAAGTGCCTTGGCTGCTCTTTTGTAAGATAACAAGAAGCTTGAGTATTGAAAGAAAGCAAAGACTTTGTGTCTTGAATTCCTTTTAAACACTTAACTTGCTTATCCTTAATTATGGCCGATTAAGGTGGTGACCAAGTGAGTCTTGATCTTTGATTAGGTGGTGTATCTTATCCTAATCCAAGATTAAGGGCCCTAAGCTAAGTGATTAGTGGTGTATCTTATCTAATCACAAGGCTTAGAACTATCCAAATTCCATTGAATTCACTTAAAGTTCATGAAGTTAGCTTTTGGATTCCTTAAACCATAAGCTCTCTCTTTTCGTGTTCTAATCAGTGAACTTCATTCCCCACGTCTCCTTTTCCTTTTCATATTCTTTTCAAGCTCAATCAAGGCCAAGGTTTCTTGCTTTGATTTAGTTTTGAGTGCAAACACAAATCCATCTCAAACTGTGAGGAGTCACAAATCTAGGCGTGCTAGGCAGAACTTTGGCACGGTCATACCGTGTCCTTAAGCACGACCGTGCGTCCTTAGATCCGTGAGTTTTTCACTTGAGTTGATCATGTTCTTGTTGTAAGTTAGCTTGGATCGTTCCTACCCTTGAGACTTACATCATTAAGTCTCTCAAAGCTTAGGAAATCAAGTGCACAAAACCGGGTAAGGTTTGGTTCTTGAACCCGTGTGCACCTCCTTGGGATGTTTAGACAATTTGGACCATGGCTTGTATCTTGGAGCTTGTATTGGACCTTGATTGACTTGTGGGACCTTCTTCATTGCTAATGCTGGTGGGGACTACATCATTGGAGCTTTCCTTACTAGGAAGGAAAGGTGTTAATTACACTAACACAACTGGTTTAGAGCTAGTTAAGTACAAAGCGAGCTGAAGCTAATCTAAATACATCTAAAGCATAAAGTAAAGCAATACTAATGTTTATTAGATATTAATCAACTCATACTTGAGCTTAAACATGCTGAAAAGCTAGCTAGAATCCCATTGGCCAGCCGTAAAGTGAAGGTTCCTTTTTGTCTAGCCAATAGCATGCAAGAGATTTCTTTTGCTGCTTGCTCCTTATTGGTCGTCCTTACTGATGTATATGTGGGTGGCAAGTGAACCAAGTCAAACTCCAACTCAAAATAAGCCAAATTGGGAAGAGAAATGAAAGATGGATGAGATGGATGAAGAATTTCACTACACAAGAAAAAGGAATAGAACAAGATCTTGTAATTGAGATAATCCTTCACGGAGCCACTCAATGACTTGACCTTAGGCTAATTCTCTTGTCTTAACCAAGGAATCACTCCAATTGGAAAAGGAAGAGAACCTAGAACACCACTTGAATTTGCCACAATTCAAGATATAGAACTAGGAATTTAGTTGCACTTTTGAGAAACACACTCAAAGTACTTGTATTGCTTTGGAAATTTCTTACAATGCTGAATGAATAGCTTCACACGCCCCTCCCCTTTTTATAGACTCAGCAAAAGACAATCAAAGGACTCAAATAACTCCTAACAATTAAAACTAGCTAATGAAAAGTCTAAGAAAAAAGAAAAGACTCATCATAAAAGGGGTGGGGGAGGTTACAAGGAATATTCTAGGATTTTTGCAGCTGATTACATCAATCTAGAAGCATCTAAAACGTGCACAATATCAGCCACACAAGTATATGTAACCGAAGACTCTTCATATTCCCAGCATTAATCCTTGCAACTGCCTCAACTTCAAAAGAGCATAACTTCCAGAATACTCGGCCAAATCACGCGTTCTTGGGCTTGTTAGAAAGCCCTGGAAGTCTATTTTCCAGAATGGGCTCATTTGCTCAATTTGGATAAGCGGTTTGAAAGTTATGGCCCAAACAATGCACCTATCTCAGACTGGACTGGATCAGCATAACGTATCTTTGAGTGATATTTTGCCCAATCAAATGACGTCCAAATTAAACAAACTTGGGCTTATTTGAAAGCTGAAATCTTAAAATTCAAAACCATGTGGAGCCTCAAGTTGTGGGACCACTTTAGGTAGGCCAAAAGTGCACACAAAAAGCGGGAAATTTCTGGATGAAGGTGGCACTACCTCTTCGGGTATGAACGCCAATTTCCGGCAAAGTTTGGCAACTTCCTTGACTTCTTGAAGCTTGAGTGAGTCCTCCTTGGGCTGAGCTTGATGGTCCTTGGGCTTCTCACGATGGTCTCCATCATTCCCCCCGGGTAAGTGAAAGTTTGCCCTCAAACTAGGAAGGGGCTCATCATCGAAAAAGGGGCTAAGATCGGAGACATTGAAGGTAGCCGAAACTCCATAATCTCCAGGTAGATCAACCTTATATGCATTGGGCCCAACCTTCTCAAGGATTTCAAATGGACCATCGGAACGCGGCATCAACTTAGATTTTCTCTTTGAAGGGAAACGCTCCTTCCTCATGTGAATCCATACCAAATCTCCTGGCTGAAAATGTACCCCCTTGCGATGCTTGTTGGCGCTTTGCATGGCTCTCTCATTAGCCTTGGCAATGTTATCTCTAACTCTTGCATGAAGTTCTTGGATCTCCTTGGCTCTTTTTTCAGCTTCCCAACTAAATTTTGTGGGAGTTGGAACGGGAACAAGATCCAAGGGACTCTTGGGATTGTAACCATAGACAACTTGAAATGGAGAGAGTTGGGTGGACTTGCTAGGCACTCGATTGAATGCAAACTCGGCATGTGGTAGCAACTCATCCCAATTCTTCAAATGCTTCTTCACTAGGACTCTAAGTAAGGTACCCAAAGTCCTATTGGTGACTTCAGTTTGTCCATCAGTTTGGGGATGACAAGTAGTGCTAAACTTGAGTTGAGTACCCAATTTGCGCCATAGAGTTAGCCAAAAATGACTAAGAAACTTGGAGTCACGATCGGATACCATGCTCTTTGGAATGCCATGTAGTCTCACAATCTCCTTGAAATAAAGACTAGCCACTTGAGTAGCATCATTAGTGGTGTGGCAAGGGATGAAATGCGCCATCTTGGAGAATCGATCCACAACCACCATAATGGAGTCTTTGTTCCTTTGGGTTCTAGGTAAACCCGTGATGAAATCCAAGCTAATATCTTCCCAAGGGGCTTGAGGAATGGGAAGTGGAGAATACAATCCTTGGGGCAAAGAATGGCTCGTAGCCATTTGACAAGTAGAACATCTTTTGATGAAATGCTCTACATCTCTTGACATCTTAGGCCAATAGTAGTGTTCCTTCAACATTGATCTAGTCTTCTCAACACCAAAATGGCCAGCTAGGGCTCCTCCATGTAGCTCTTGGATAAGCAGTTCTCGAAATCCACATTGAGGTATACAAAGGCGTGAACCTTTGAATAGGAACCCATCTTCTAAGTGGAACAACCCATGGGGGTGTTTAAGACACTTCTCAAAAATGTCCTTGAAATCATCATCTTTTGGGTACAAATCTTTAACAACTTCAAATCCAAGTACTTTAGTACTCAAAGTAGAGAGTAATAAGTACCTTCTTGATAATGCATCAGCTCCTTTGTTGAGAGTTCCCGCCTTATGTTGGATAGTGAAGTGGAAGGACTGAAGATACTCTACCCATTTAGCATGTCTAGGGTTGAGCTTATGTTGTCCTTGGATGTATTTGAGAGCTTCATGGTCAGAATGAAGGATGAATTCACCTCCAACTAAGTAATGACGCCAATGCTCCAATGCTCTAATGATTGCATAAAACTCCTTGTCATAGGTGGAGTACTTCTTCTTGGCATCGTTGAGCTTCTCACTGAAAAAAGCAATGGGTCTCTTCTCTTGAGATAGGACAGCTCCAATTCCTACCCCGGATGCATCACACTCTACTTCAAAGACTTTGGTAAAGTCGGGCAAGGCTAGAACGGGGGAACTAGTGAGCTTCTTCTTGATCTCTTCAAAGGCTTGTTGTGCTTGCTCGTTCCATGAAAACTCTTTGCCTTTAATTACCTCAGTCATAGGAGCCATAATTGTGCTGAAATTTCTAATGAACCTCCGGTAAAATGAGGCTAGGCCATGAAAACTCCTTACTTGAGTGATGGATGTAGGAGTTGGCCACTCTTGAATAGCCTTGATCTTGCTATCATCAACTTGGAGGCCTTGGGCGAAAACAATGAAACCCAAGAATACCACTTGAGGAGTGAAGAAAAAGCATTTCTCCATATTGCCATAAAGTTGTTCTCGTGAAAGAATCTCCAAAACTTGTTGCAAATGCTTGGCATGCTCCTCCTCGGTATTGCTATAGACCAAGATATCATCAAAGTAAACAACAACACAAGTTCCAATGAGGGGCTTGAGAACTTGGTTCATGAGTCTCATAAAAGTGCTCGGGGCATTAGTAAGCCCGAATGGCATTACAAGCCACTCATATAAACCTCCTTTAGTCTTAAAGGCGGTTTTCCATTCATCACCTTCAAAAATGCGAATCTGGTAATAGCCACTTCTAAGATCAATCTTAGAAAAGATAGCAGCTCCGTGTAATTCATCCAATAGATCTTCCAATCGGGGAATAGGATACCGGTACTTGATAGTGATCTTGTTTATGCCCGGCTATCAACACACATACGCATGCTACCATCCTTCTTAGGAACAAGGAGGGCGGGCACGGCACATGGGCTTAGACTTTCCCGAATTAAACCCTTGGACAAGAGATCATCCACTTGTCTTTGGATTTCTTGTGTTTCGCTTGGAGACATCCGGTATGCCGGCTTGTTTGGAAGTACGGATCCAAGAACGAGGTCTATCTTATGTTGGATAGATCTTGGAGGGGGAAGGCCATGTGGAATTTCTTGTGGAAAAACATGGTGATAGGCTTGTAGAAGAGGGGTGAGTAGTGGATGTGAGGGAGATGGTGGCTTAGACTCTTCTTGTAAAAGTATCAAGTCTTTAAAAGACTCATACTCATGGTGCTCAGATTTGAGAAGAGTAGTAAAGAAGACTTCCAAATGAGGATTGTCTTTTGGTTGAGAGGGGGAAGGACTTTTGAGAGGGGTAAGAGTGATTTTCTTACGGTCCTTGAGAAAAGAGTAAGTGTTCATCCGGCCATCATGGATGACACTTCTATCAAAAAGCCATGGTCTACCCAATAATATATGGCAAGCATCCATGGGGACTATATCACACCAAATCTCATCTTTATAGTTTTTCCCAATTGAAAAGGAAACAAGACAACGGTGAGTAATTTGCAAACCTTTGCCTTGATTCAACCATTGTATGGTGTAGGGATTTGGACGAGGAGAGACTTGCAGCTTGAGTTTGTCCACCATAGTCTTTGAGGCAACGTTAGCACAACTACCTCCATCAATGATAAGGGAACAAACCTTGTCTCCTACGGTACACCTAGTGTGAAAAATGGCTTCTCTTTGCTCCATGTCCTTTTGAGTGGCAATTCCACTCAAGGCCCGGCGGATAACTAGCAATTCTCCTTCATCGGGGCCTTCTTCAACTTCTTCCAAACTTCCTTCTTCATGGTGCTCTTCTTCTTCTTCGTCATAGGCATGTTCATCACATGCTTCTTGGTACTCCGCTAGGGAAACGATCCTCCTGTTTGGACACTCAGATGCATAGTGTCCCATACCTTGGCACCGAAAGCAACGAACCTTGTCCTTTGATTTGGGTTCTTGTGTGGAGGGTTTTGGAGGGGTTGGAGTGGTGTTTTTGGTTTGTGATGGTGGGGAATTTTGTGGACGAGGAGGGTAGTACGGAGGCTTTTGTGTGGGGTAAGGACGAGAGAGAGACTTGGAAAGGACACTCTTTCCCTTTGATTTCTTTTGTTGCTCTACCTTGTAGGCTAGAGAACTCAAGTCATCAAGGGATGAATATGGTTGCAACTCAACAATATGAGCAATAGACTCATCAAGTCCGGTTAAGTATCTTACCAAGGTTTGAGAGTCATCTTCTTTCAAGTCGCATTTGAGTAGGAGTTGTTCAAACTCCCGAGTGTATTCTTCCACACTCTTGGATCCTTGCTTGAGTCGATGGAGCTTGAGATAATTGTCTTGCACATAGTGAGAGGGAAGAAACTTGGCCTTGAGTTTTTCTTTCATTTTGGCCCAAGTTCTGATTTTTCCCTTTCCATTCCTTGCTCTTTTCGCTCCAAGGGTAGCCCACCAGATTGAAGCATATTTTCTGAGTTTAAGGGCTACGAGTTTTACCTTCTTGTCCTCCGGGATGTCCTCATATTCAAAGATCCTCTCAATGGTGTGCAACCAATCGAGAAATAAGTCCGGGTCAAGTTGGCCTTCAAATTCGGGGATGTCAATTCGGACAACACCAATATTGCCTCCTTGCCTTCGTCTCCTTGGGGCTTCTTCGTCACTAGAATTGGCTCGGGATTGAAAGACTTCTTCTTCCAATTCGATCACCGGTTCATGAGGATGAGAGGGAGTGGGGCTATGAACCCACCTTCGTTTTTCCTCCAAAAGTTGCCCAAGTTGAGTTCGAAGATAAGTGACTTGCGCTTCTAACTCTTCCACACGTGCTTGGTCGCTTCTTGTGGACTTTGTAGACATGTTGGAGATGCTTTGAAGGAAGAATAGGCAGCAGGGAAAGTGGCACGGTCGTGCAAGGGGGCACGGGCAGGCCGTGCTATGCTTCGACTTGAAGAAATGCAGAAAATTACCGTGGCACGGTCGTGCTTGGTGGCACGGGGGCACCGTGCTGCGTCTCGGCTTGCAGATTTCTGGAAAATGAATATGGCACGGTCGTGTGGTATGGCACGGGGGCACCGTGCTGCTTCTCTGGTCTTCGAGACTGGGTTTGCCGGTTTGTGCCTCTTTTTTTTTTGTTTTTTTTTTTTGTATGTTTGGCTTTTTGGGATGTATGTGGGTGTGATGTGGGTCACTTAAGAACCTTGGCTCTGATACCAATTGATGTATATGTGGGTGGCAAGTGAACCAAATCAAACTCCAACTCAAAATAAGCCAAATTGGGAAGAGAAATGAAAGATGGATGAGATGGATGAAGAATTTCACTACACAAGAAAAAGGAATAGAACAAGATCTTGTAATTGAGATAATCCTTCACGGAGCCACTCAATGACTTGACCTTGGGCTAATTCTCTTGTCTTAACCAAGGAATCACTCCAATTGGAAAAGGAAGAGAACCTAGAACACCACTTGAATTTGCCACAATTCAAGATATAGAACTAGGAATTTAGTTGCACTTTTGAGAAACACACTCAAAGTACTTGTATTGCTTTGGAAATTTCTTACAATGCTGAATGAATAGCTTCACACGCCCCTCCCCTTTTTATAGACTCAGCAAAAGACAATCAAAGGACTCAAATAACTCCTAATAATTAAAACTAGCTAATGAAAAGTCCAAGAAAAATGAAAAGACTCATCATAAAAGGGGTGGGGGAGGTTACAAGGAATATTCTAGGATTTTTGCAGCTGATTACATCAATCTAGAAGTATCTAAAACGTGCACAATATCAGCCACACAAGTATATGTAACCGAAGACTCTTCATATTCCCAGCATTAATCCTTGCAACTGCCTCAACTTCAACAGAGCATAACTTCCAGAATACTCGGCCAAATCACGCGTTCTTGGGCTTGTTAGAAATCCCTGGAAGTCTATTTTCCAGAATGGGCTCATTTGCTCAATTTGGATAAGCGGTTTGAAAGTTATGGCCCAAACAATGCACCTATCTCAGACTGGACTGGATCAGCATAACGTATCTTTGAGTGATATTTTGCCCAATCAAATGACGTCCAAATTAAACAAACTTGGGCTTATTTGAAAGCTGAAATCTTAAACTTCAAAACCATGTGGAGCCTCAAGTTGTGGGACCACTTTAGGTAGGCCAAAAGTGCACACAAAAAGCGGGAAATTTCTGGATGAAGGCGGCACTACCTCTTCGGGTATGAACGCCAATTTCCGGCAAAGTTTGGCAACTTCCTTGACTTCTTGAAGCTTGAGTGAGTCCTCCTTGGGCTGAGCTTGATGGTCCTTGGGCTTCTCACGATGGTCTCCATCACTTACCAAGGTTGCAGCCCATCATTGATGCCTAGGGATGTGTGCCAAGCTTTGAAGAGTGTGCCAATCAGCATTGGAAGGGAGGAAACCCTTTGGAGAAGGCAAAAACCAACCGTGCTGCTGAACTAGTTTGAGGACAGTTTCTGGCCAGTTTTTAGGACTAGGTTTAAGCTTATCAAAAGTGAGTATGATTTGGTTTTCAGGCCATAGGGGCTAATTTTGGGATGTGTATAAACCCCCCCGACAAAGAAATCAAGGTTAAACCATGTTTAAGTAGGTTAACTCTACTAAAACTGATGGGGACCATCAAGTACAAGCTTTAAGTATGCAACCACCAAGCCCACACGTCCATTTGAGCCCCAAGGAAGTCAAGAACATTCATGCCTTGGTCCAAAACATGTTGGAGCATGCAGACAGAATCGGGGCAGATTCAACCGGAAATTAGCCCGATTTTGTGCACCTTTTGGGACTTGAAGATGAGGGGATGATTGACTGCTTTGCTCCCTCTCTTTAAGTTTAAGATGTTAGGAATCTAATAAAACAAGTTGCAAGGCATTTGGAGGTCATTTGATCAGTCAAACAGCAAGTTGTTTCCAACCCTGCAGTCTAGGCACCAATCCAGCACTGTTCGAATCAAGGAGAAGTTTGGACCACCGACTCAAGTCCTTTCTTTCTGAAATTTTACAGCATGGAAGGGGACATAAATATTTATCAGGTCATGGGTTAAAATCCCATTCAAAGCACCCCCTTGTGTTGCTTTTATCCAGCCAAAAGGACAAGAAAAAAACCCTTTTACCCGGTCCTTCACTAGTCGGTACAAGGGGCTGATTTTCCTTGGGTTTTTGCTTGCCCACTTGCTGAATGACTCATTTTGCTGCATTCTAGGATCCTTGTAAGCTTGACACCTCATTTAGGAGGCATCATAAGCCCTAATGAGGTAGATTAAGCTAGGTAGTGAGGTGTTTAGCTAGCAATGGATGATTGGATGTGTTACTCTTCCCCACATGTACCAAGCTTTGTTTTTGCTGCATGGGAAGGGTGGGGAATTCAGCCAAGCAAGGGTAAAACCAGATTGGCCTTCATTTTGTAAGCAACTTTGAATGCATGAACTTGTGAGTTCTCAAAACTCTCTCCACAAAATTCCTAGTGTTATATCTTGAGCTTGGCAACTCAAGTGGGTCTCTAGGTCATTTTCTCTCAACTAGAAGGTGATTAAATTCTGTAACGAGTTGATAAAAAGAGATTGCCCAAGTGTTCTCCAAGGGTGGCTCCTAGTATCCCTTGTGATACGCACCAACCACGAAGTTCTAGTCTACAAGAGCATGTCCTTGTTCAACAACTCCATTCGGATCCCTAGTGTCAAGGTATTCAGTTTGACCTACAAGCTCCCTTGGGAAGGTCCTTACTCTCTTGGACCCCTAGTCCCAAGCCAAGCTAGTCCAAGCTCCTTGTAGAAGCCTAGCAAAGGTTTCCACCCAAAAACAGTCCAATTCGGTTCCTTAGAACAACCCGGGCAGTGGCCGTTTCTTTTGCATGTTCAAGGCATTTTTCCTCTTACCAGGGGTTTGGAAGCACTTTACACTTTTGGGTTGACAACCTAAGTCCTTTATAAAGCTTTTATTTAGCTTGTAAATGGCCTAGGTTGATAACTTTTGGCTAAAGATGCAACCGGGTATCCAGTTTCAGCCACACAGCACCTGACTGAAGTTTGAGGTGATTTTTGGCTTGCCTTGGCAGGCCTTTGGTCGAGATATTTCTGGCCTTTCTTTAAGTTTAGGATGTGATCTTTCATATAAATCAAGTTGCAAGTGAAAAGGAGGCCATTTGGGGGTTCAAATCATCCAAACATTTCAGACCTGCAAACTGGCCAGTACAGCCGCGCACATGGGTCAACTTCTGGCCCTCTATTACCCAAGAGCAACCTGATTTAACTGAACGGTTTAAAGCCTAACTTTAAGTTTCAGGTCTTATCTTTCCAATGAAGCAAGTTCCAAAGCATTTTGACATCATTTGCCTAGTCAACCAGCCTAATCTTTCAAACCGTGCAAAACTGGACAGTCCTGGAATTCAGCCTATGATCTGGTCCGAAATGAGCTCCGTTTGTTCCCATCTTTTGAGGACTCTTTGGGGACACCTAAGGGCATGAAAGGGTGTCTAAATGTTTATCAAATGAACCCTCAAAACCTCAGATTCAGCCACCCAAGGTACAGCTATTATCCGGGCAAGCAAGGAAGAAAATACCCTTTTATCCAAGGGACCAAAACAAGCTGTCCTTTGCTGTTTTAGGTGATCAGCCGGCTGTCCTTGCTGTTTTGACTTGTTTTTCATCTTATCAAAGCTTTCATTAGTTGTACTTAAGTGTAACACATGTTAGACACCTCAAACATTGAGATTAACACTTGTATTAGGTGTCAAACATCCAAGAGATGCTGAATTTAGGCCTTGTATTAGCTAGACTAGGTTGCTTGATTTAGCTAGTTAAATCTTGGCCCTTGATCTTGTTGTGAAGGCCGGATATACTCGGCCAAAGCTGAATGTTTACTAACTTTTGGAATGAAAAATGAAAAGTTTTCTTTGCTAGCTTAAGCAAATCTCAAATCTCCTCTACTTTATCCTTCATTGGTGGTGTTTAGGAGTGATTCTTTATCCTCTCTTCCGGTGCGTTTGCTTTACGAAGATTGGTGGTGAATCCTTTAGCTTTGGCTGGTGGTTTTAACCTTTAGGCCAATTCATATCCAAGTGTGTTGAGTGTTAGTAGTGTCCGAAGTGCTAGCCTAGCACGCATCAACTGGTATCAGAGCCCAACTTCGATTCTTGGTGAGTTGGTTTTGATTGCCGTAAGCTCCTCTTCTCTTCTCCTTGATTCTTTTTCGTTTCTCCCCTCCTTGAATTCACTTCTCACGTTCCCCTTGAATCCACAAAGAACCCTCCTAGCCCAAACACGAATCCTAGCTACAAAAAAAAAAAAAAACCAAGCTCCACAAATAGCCCCAACCGTTTCTCCACTCCTTTACCAAAACATGGCCGAAAGGGGAGATCCTTCTTCCTCACCTCAAGACGCCCCTTTAAGGGAACCGGTGAGAGTTCCTAGAGGTATGACTCTAGAACAAGCTCACGAAATGAGGAGGGATAGAGCCATCCTTGAGATGCAAGAAAGCATAAGAACCCTCACTACACAACTCCAACAACTCGTGGCCCAACCGAGAAGACAAGAACGAGAACCACCCCGGGACCTTCCTAATGACCTTGATTTTGACTCTCCTCTTGAGAGTGACTCTTCTATGGGAGGGAGAAGGCCGAGGAGGAGGAGGATACAACAAGATGAACTCAATGACTTGAAGATTGAGGCACCCGAGTTTGATGGAAGTTTGAGACCCGAAGATTACTTAGAATGGGTTCAAGCTTTGGAGAGGATCATTGAGATTAAGGGTTATTCTAGTGAGAAAGCCTTTAAACTTGCCGTGTTGAAGCTCAAATCATACGCATCTCTATGGTATGAGAACTTGAAGAGGACGAGAGCCTTAGAGGGAAAATCCAAGATCAACACTTGGATTAAGTTAAAGAAGTACATGGACAAACGATTCTTGCCTTCCACTTATAAGCAAGAATTATACTTGAGGGTTACTTCTCTTCAACAAGGAAGTATGAGGGTTGAGGAGTATATTCGAGAGTTTGAACAACTCCAAATTCGATGTTCATTGAGGGAGGAACCCGAGCAAACCATCGCAAGGTTCCTAAAAGGTCTATCTCCACCTATCCTTGAGCGGGTCGAACTTCAACCCTTTTGGACCTTTGAGGATGCTTGCAAATTGGCCGTGAAGGTAGAAAAACAACTCAAATCCAAACGCCCCTTTGTTTCTACCCCCTTAAAGCCCACGGCCACCCCTAAGTCCTTCCCACCCTTCAAACCGAAATACCCTCCCAAGACCACCCACAACCAAGAGAAAGGAAAAGAAGTTCTAAAGGAGGGACTCAAAAGCCAAAAGAAATGTTTCAAGTGCCATGGTTTTGGGCACTTTCAAGCGGATTGTCCAAATCGAAGAGTCCTTACTATTAAGGAAATTGATGAGCTCGGTCACATGGAGGTCGAAAGTGATGAAAGTGAAGAAGAGATCCTTGAGGACGAAGAAGACCCCACCTATCAACCCGAGGAAGGGGATGTTCTTATGATCAAGAGGGTTTTGCACACTAAGGAGGCCATTTCGGACTCCAATCAAAGAGAACAAATTTTCCATTCAAGATGTAAAGTCTTGAACAAAGTGTGCAACTTGATCATTGATGGAGGGAGTTGCACTAATGTGGCTTCCCATGAAATGGTTACCAAGCTTAACCTTACTACCATTCCTCACCCAAGGCCATACACCCTACAATGGCTCAAAAAGGGGAGTGAAGTAACGGTTAGTAAGCAAGTTCTAGTCCCTTTCTCCATTGGTGGCTATCAAGACGAGGTTGTTTGTGACGTTTTACCCATGGACGCTTGCCATTTGCTCCTTGGGAGGCCTTGGCAATTCGACAAGGATGCTACCCATCACGGTCAAGCTAATACTTATTCCTTTAGGCTTAAAGGGAAAACCGTGACATTAGCCCCTCTACCCCCAAACCAAACACATAAACACAAACCCAAGAGTGGAGAGACAAAGCCAAAAGACCTAACCTTGCTAGTGAGTGAAGGGCGAGTTGAAAGGGCCCTTGAGAAAGGAAAGACCGTGTACATGATTCTCTTTGTTGAAACCCCACAGAATCCCCCACAAAAAAACCTACACCCCTCGGCCATCCCCTTAATCCAAGAGTTTGAGGATGTTTTCCCTCAAAATCTACCTCCCGGTCTTCCTCCTTTAAGGGGCATAGAGCACCAAATCGATTTAATTCCCGGTGCCCCTCTACCCAATAAACCGGCCTATAGATGTAACCCCACCGAAACCAAGGAACTCCAAAAGCAAGTGCAAGAATTGGTGGACCAAGGTTATGTGAGGCCAAGTATGAGTCCTTGTTCCGTTCCGGCCTTATTAGTTCCAAAGAAAGATGGGACTTGGAGGATGTGCATTGATAGTAGGGCCATCAACAACATCACCATCAAGTATAGGTACCCAATTCCTAGGCTTGATGACATGTTAGATGAGCTACATGGTTCAAGGATCTTCTCAAAGATTGATTTAAGGAGCGGATACCACCAAATTCGGATGAAAGAGGGGGATGAGTGGAAGACCGCTTTCAAAACCAAGCAAGGGCTATATGAGTGGCTAGTCATGCCATTCGGACTCTCAAATGCACCTAGTACTTTCATGAGATTGATGAATGAAGTACTAAGGCCCTTTATTGGTGACTTCGTTGTGGTTTACTTTGATGACATTCTTGTGTATAGCAAGAATGAAACCGATCATATTCTACATCTAAGGAAGGTGTTCACTACTCTACGTGAACAAAGATTGTATGGCAAGCTTGAAAAATGTGAATTCTTTGTACCAAGGGTTGTTTTCCTTGGTTATGTTGTCTCAAGTAAAGGAATCCAAGTGGATGAATCCAAGGTGGAAGCCATCCAATCTTGGCCGGTTCCCACCTCCATTACGGCCGTACGAAGCTTTCATGGCCTAGCCTCCTTCTATAGAAGATTCATCAAGGATTTTAGTTCCATCATGGCACCCCTCACGGAATGTATGAAGAAAGGTACTTTTGTTTGGACCCCCTCGGCCCAAAAGTCCTTTGAAACAATCAAGCTCAAGTTGTGTGAGGCCCCGGTTTTAGCCCTTCCAAACTTTGAAGAGTTGTTTGAGGTGGAGTGTGATGCAAGTGGAGTAGGGATAGGAGCCGTTCTTACTCAACTCAAAAAGCCTTTGGCCTATTTTAGTGAGAAATTGAGTGGCCCCAAACTCAATTATTCAACATATGACAAAGAGTTTTACGCCATAGTCCGGGCTTTGCATCATTGGAATCACTACTTGAAACCTAAGCCCTTTGTATTACATTCGGACCACCAAGCTTTAAAGTTCCTTAGTGGGCAGCCTAAACTCAATTTTAGGCATGCTAAATGGGTTGAGTTTTTACAAGCCTTTTCCTTTTCCACCAAACACAAAAGGGGTTGTGAGAATGTGGTAGCCGATGCACTCTCAAGGAAGTATGCCTTGATCTCACTTCTAGGGGCAAAGCTACTCGGATTTCAAGCTATTCAAGCTTACTATGAGGAAGATTCAACTTTCAAGGACTTGTTTAAGTCCCCTCCTACTCACGGTCCCTACCAAATTCAAGAAGGATTTCTCTTTAAGGGTAACAAGCTTTGCATTCCTTCTTGCCCTTTTAGAGAACTCCTAGTGAGAGAAGCTCATGGGGGCTCACTTGCTGGTCATTTTGGGATCAACAAGACCTTAGACATTCTAAGGGAACACTTCTTTTGGCCCAAGATGGGAGAGGACGTGCACAAGGTCGTTTCAAGATGTGCTATTTGCCACCAAGCCAAGAGTCAATTTCACCAAGGGCTCTATTGTCCCCTGCCCGTGCCTCTTAGGCCGTGGGAAGATGTGAGCATGGATTTCATTGTGGCCTTGCCTAGGACACAAAGGGGCAAGGATTCGGTCATGGTGGTTGTGGATCGATTCTCAAAGATGGCACACTTCATAGCATGCCACAAGACCGATGATGCTTCCCACATTGCGGATCTTTACATGAAAGAGGTGATTCGGCTTCATGGTGTTCCCAAAACAATTGTGAGTGACCGAGACCAAAATTTCTCTCTCACTTTTGGAGGAGTTTATGGCATCTCTTGGGTACTAAGCTCCTCTATAGTACCACTTGTCATCCTCAAACCGATGGCCAAACGGAGGTGACAAATAGAACCCTTTCTACCCTCCTTAGGACATTGGTTCACAAAAATTTGAGAGCGTGGGACATCAAGCTAGCCCATGCGGAGTTTGCCTACAACCGCACACCGGTTAGGGCCACGGGCATGTCACCATTTGAGGCTTTGTATGGGGTTAATCCCCTAACTCCCATTGATCTTCTACCTCTCCCCATGGATTGCAAGGTGAGCTTTGAAGCGAAAGAACGAGCCAAGGAGATGCAAAGTCTACATGAACGGATTAGGGCTCACATTGAGAAGGTTAATGAAGCTTACAAGAACAAAGCCAATAAGAACCGCAAGGGCATGGAATTTCAACCCGGAGACTTGGTATGGCTCCACCTTAGAAAGGAAAGGTTCCCCTCAAGAAGGAAAAACAAGCTCATGTCAAGGGGAGATGGCCCATTCAAGGTGATTTCTAAGGTTGGTCCAAACGCTTACAAGCTAGAGTTGCCCGGTGAAATGGGGGTTTCGGCCACCTTCAATGTAGGGATCTGAGCCCTTACATCGAGGATGACTTGAACCTTGAGGATTTGAGGGCAAATCCTCTTGAGGAGGGAGAGGATGATACGCACCAACCACGAAGTTCTAGTCTACAAGAGCATGTCCTTGTTCAACAACTCCATTCGGATCCCTATTGTCAAGGTATTCAGTTTGACCTACAAGCTCCCTTGGGAAGGTCCTTACTCTCTTGGACCCCTAGTCCCAAGCCAAGCTAGTCCAAGCTCCTTGTAGAAGCCTAGCAAAGGTTTCCACCCAAAAACAGTCCAATTCGGTTCCTTAGAACAACCCGGGCAGTGGCCGTTTCTTTTGCATGTTCAAGGCATTTTTCCTCTTACCAGGGGTTTGGAAGCACTTTACACTTTTGGGTTGACAACCTAAGTCCTTTATAAAGCTTTTATTTAGCTTGTAAATGGCCTAGGTTGATACCTTTTGGCTAAAGATGCAACCGGGTATCCAGTTTCAGCCACACAGCACCTGACTGAAGTTTGAGGTGATTTTTGGCTTGCCTTGGCAGGCCTTTGGTCGAGATATTTCTGGCCTTTCTTTAAGTTTAGGATGTGATCTTTCATATAAATCAAGTTGCAAGTGAAAAGGAGGCCATTTGGGGGTTCAAATCATCCAAACATTTCAGACCTGCAAACTGGCCAGTACAGCCGCGCACATGGGTCAACTTCTGGCCCTCTATTACCCAAGAGCAACCTGATTTAACTGAACGGTTTAAAGCCTAACTTTAAGTTTCAGGTCTTATCTTTCCAATGAAGCAAGTTCCAAAGCATTTTGACATCATTTGCCTAGTCAACCAGCCTAATCTTTCAAACCGTGCAAAACTGGACAGTCCTGGAATTCAGCCTATGATCTGGTCCGAAATGAGCTCCGTTTGTTCCCATCTTTTGAGGACTCTTTGGGGACACCTAAGGGCATGAAAGGGTGTCTAAATGTTTATCAAATGAACCCTCAAAACCTCAGATTCAGCCACCCAAGGTACAGCTATTATCCGGGCAAGCAAGGAAGAAAATACCCTTTTATCCAAGGGACCAAAACAAGCTGTCCTTTGCTGTTTTAGGTGATCAGCCGGCTGTCCTTGCTGTTTTGACTTGTTTTTCATCTTATCAAAGCTTTCATTAGTTGTACTTAAGTGTAACACATGTTAGACACCTCAAACATTGAGATTAACACTTGTATTAGGTGTCAAACATCCAAGAGATGCTGAATTTAGGCCTTGTATTAGCTAGACTAGGTTGCTTGATTTAGCTAGTTAAATCTTGGCCCTTGATCTTGTTGTGAAGGCCGGATATACTCGGCCAAAGCTGAATGTTTACTAACTTTTTGGAATGAAAATGAAAAGTTTTCTTTGCTAGCTTAAGCAAATCTCAAATCTCCTCTACTTTATCCTTCATTGGTGGTGTTTAGGAGTGATTCTTTATCCTCTCTTCCGGTGCGTTTGCTTTACGAAGATTGGTGGTGAATCCTTTAGCTTTGGCTGGTGGTTTTAACCTTTAGGCCAATTCATATCCAAGTGTGTTGAGTGTTAGTAGCGTCCGAAGTGCTAGCCTAGCACGCATCACCTTGAAAGGTCACTTGATTATCCAAACTCTTGAATTCTCATCTCCATTTTCGGTTCTCCTTCTTCATCACTCCGTGTTCTACTTTGAAGCAAGTTTGTGAGTTTGGTCTTGTCCTTGCAAGCTTCCATCAACTTGGTATCAGAGCTTAGGCTACTTTCTTGGCCAAGCTTCCTTGCCCAAACACATTCCCCAGCCACAAAACTCACAAAATCACCCAAACACTCACCCACAAAGTTCCAGCCGTGCCCAACTAGAGAAGCAGCACGGTCACACTGTGCCACCCCAGCACGACCGTGCCTCCATTTAGCTGCAGCGCCCTCATTCCCGCAACTCAGCACGGTCACACCGTGCCACAAAGCACGACCGTGCTTACCCCTTTTCGTCCCAAAACACCAACTTCCCACCACAAAGCCACCATGTCCGCTAGCCTCATCCCTTCACAAGTGGCTGAACAAGCTCTTAAGGAGAAGGTCAAACTTGAGGCTCAACTCAAGTACCTTCAACGACAACTTGGCCAACTCATGGAGGAGGAAAGGCGAAACCAATGGAGTTCTAGAAGCATAAGCAAGCATAGGGACTCGGATGATTCCGAGGGAAGTAACCCTTTTGGTGATTCAAGTGAAGAAGAGCAAGGCAGACGACCTCGATGACACCAAAGGCAAAATGAACGAAGCTATGGTGATTTCAAAGTCGACATCCCGGAGTTTGAAGGACAACTTGATCCGGATATTTTTCTTGATTGGTTGCAAACGGTGGAACGAGTCTTTGAATACAAGGACATCCCGGAAGGTAAGAAGGTAAAACTAGTGGCTTTGAAACTTCGCAAATATGCCTCTATTTGGTGGTCTAATGTTGTGTCCAAAAGAGTAAGGAAGGGAAAAAGTAAGATTAAGACTTGGGAGCAAATGAAGTCCAAACTAAAGGCCAAATTCTTACCCACACATTATCTCCAAGATAACTTCCTTAAACTCCACCATCTCAAACAAGGTTCCAAAAGTGTAGAGGAGTACACTAGGGACTTTGAACAACTTCTCTTGAAATGTGACTTGAAGGAGGATGATGCCCAAACCTTGATTCGCTATTTGAGTGGCCTTGATGAGCAAATTGCTCATGTTGTTGAGTTACATCCTTACACCTCCCTTGATGAGCTAAGTGCTTTAGCCCACAAAGTTGAAATGCAAAAGAAGCTCAAAGGCAAGAATCCCGTCCTCAAGCCTACCCCACGGCCTTATGGCTTTCTAAGACATAACTTCTCACGTTCTAAGAAATGTAACTTCTCACGTTCTAAGACAAGCATAACTTGAGTTAGGCGATCTTGATGCTCATGCTCATTCTTAGAATAAAGCAGAATGTCATCAAAGTATACTACCACAAACTTTCCAATATAAGGTCTAAACACTTGGTTCATTAACCTCATGAAAGTACTAGGTGCATTAGAAAGACCAAAAGGCATTACCAACCATTCATATAGTCCACCTTTTGTTTTAAAAGCTGTCTTCCATTCATCACCTTCTCTGATTCTGATTTGGTAGTAACCTGATGTAGCTCTCCTTACACTTGCCAAAGAAAATGAACAAGGAGGAAGAGTTGGCGTGTGAGGGTAGAAGAAGGCAACTTGATAGAGCAAGTGCCTTCAAGAGATAATCCAAGAGGAGCCACTCTTGTTGAACACTTGGGCAATCTCCTTAGATCAATTAGGATACAGGAACACCACCTAATTGAGATAAAGAGACCTAGACACCACTTAAGTTGCCACAATTAAGATATAGAACTAGGATTTGAGAGAGACAATGCTCTAGTTTGTATTCAAGTTGGCAAAAGACCCTTACAAAAGGAAGAGAGGGGGTATTTATAGGCCAAAACCTCCCTCACTCGGCCAAGGGCTGCAAAACAAGCTGAAAAGTGACTAAATGACTAAGCCTAGGCTAGATTACAAGTACAAGTTGATTACACAAGTGATCTAGCCTAACCTTGACACCTCACTAGCCTAATTAATCTCAAAATTGAGGTGTCAAGCATCTAATAACCTTAGGACAACAGCTTAGGGGCTTGAACCTGCCAAGAGTACAAGAGTACACTCCAAAACCAAGGTGGCAACTGACTCCTCCTTATAACCGGTTAGAAGGAATTTCCCTCCTTCTTTGGCTAGATAAAAGAAGCACAAGCTGGTCCCTTAGCTCAACTTTAGGGCCATGATTTGATAAATATTTAGATGCCTTTTCATACCCTAAAGTTTGACAAAAGTTGGAGTTGAGGAGGTCAACCAATCAGAGCCTTATTTCGGACTGTGCTGGATTGCGCCCTGCAGTGCACTATCTTTGGTTTTTGGCTTGGTTAACTGACCAAATGGACTCCAAATGCTTTGCAAAAGGTCTTGTTGGAAAGCTAAGATCTTAAGCTTCAAGGGGGTGGTGCGTGCAGGAAATTTCCCCTTCTACATTGTTGATGGGGATCAGCCCCAAGGGGTTCTTCTAGCTCAAGAGGTCATAAAGGCTTTCCAAGGACTAGAAATCAATCAAGAGATGATCACTTGCATTCTACCGGGTTCATCCTGCGCATGGCCCGACTTTCTGACCTTGGTAACCTAATGTCCTGAGGCTTTAAAGCCAAAAGTTTGGTGTTCCTGGAAAGATGGGAGAGTTAGCTGCCCAATAAATCAAGTTTCATCCCATTTGGATGTCATTTGCCCACCCAAACCCTTTATTAAAGCCCAACTGCCCAAACTGTTCTTCCAGGCCAGATTGTACCCGGTTTTGGAAGCCCAATTTCCCTAACCTAAAGTACTCCTAACAACCTGGAATTTTGAAACGTAGATCCCTTTTTGAGTTGGCTAAAAGGGTGGGAAAAGAAACCAGAGTCAAACGTGCCCCAAGGAGGCTAAAAGAGAGGAAACTTCTAAAGGTGCTTTTCGGAAGTCAGACTGCACCATCTCACTTGTTCTGCACATAACTCCTAAACGGCTGCACCAACTGAGTCCAAAAGTAGTCATATGAAAGAGCACTTTCTAAGCTTTCTATTAAGGTATGTTGGAGCCAATTTGGGTAAGTAGAAAGGGAGATATGGCTGCTGAAAGTAGACCCTGCAAAACTGGAAAGCTGCCAACAACTGTCAACATCACCTTTTGTACTTTTCTTGCTTTTTGTGCTTCCTTTTTTTGTCTTGGTCCGAATTGGCTTGGCTTGTAACCCTTCAATCTGAATTTTGAGGCTCCCTCCTATATAAGGGGCCTTTAGGAATGTAAGAAGGCAGCTTGAATTTGAAATACAAAAGAAAGTGAGTGTTTACTCCCTCTTTGAAATTCCTAGTTGCTTTAGCTTGAATTGGCTAGTTCAAGTGGTGTTCTTCTAGGTTCCTCTTCTTGCTTATGGTGGTGATTTAATTCTGTATCCATAAGTGAAGGAGGAATAGCCCAACTTCTCTTCTAGGTGGCGCCATTGGCTTATCCTAGACAAGAGGGTTGCATTCTATCTTCCAAAACCGGTTAGAGGTACTTGTTTTTGCTTGGTTTGGTTTTCTATCTTTCCCATCTTTTATCTTCATTCTTGGCATCACCTAGGCTACATACATCAATTTTGCTCCAACAGAGAAACAAAACCGGGCCAGAAACGGTATGAACTGGGCAGTTCACTATCTTCTTTGTGCACATGATTTCTGACTAAGGAATGAACTTCTTTGGCTTCCTTGGACTCCCTAGCAGGGGATGGATCATTGGCAATGGTTTTGGAAGGTTTGGTTGGATGGTCCCCATCATCCCCCCAAGTGAGTTGGAGTTTGGCCTCAAACTTGGGATTTCTTCATTCTCCTCAAAGTATGGACTGAGGTCAGCCACATTGAAGGTGGCAGAGACCCCATACTCACCGGGCAAGTCAACTTTGTAGGCATTAGGCCCGACCTTCTCCAATATCTCAAAGGGGCCATCCGATCTCGGTATGATTTTGGACTTGCGTTTGTTTGGAAACCTTTTCTTCCTCAAGTGGATCCACACTAAGTCCCTTGGCTGGAAATGGACCTCCTTCTTGTGCTTGTTGGCTTGATGCATGGCTTGGGCATTAGCCTTCTCAATCCTCTCCCGAACTTGGGCATGAAGGTCTTTGATCTCTTTGGCTCTTTTCTCAGCCTCCCAACTAAACTTACTAGGTGTGGGAATGGGAGTGAGGTCCAAGGGTGTTTTTGGATTGTATCCATAGACCACTTGAAAAGGGGAGAGGTGGGTGGCTTTACTTGGTGCCCGATTGAAAGCAAACTCCGCATGGGGCAAAAGTTCATCCCAAGCCTTGAGGTTCTTCTTCACAAGTACCCTAAGCAAGGTTCCAAAGTCCGGTTAGTCACCTCGGTTTGGCCATCAGTTTGGGGGTGACAAGTGGTACTAAACTTGAGGTGTGTCCCCATCTTTCTCCAAAGTGTGAGCCAAAAGTGACTAAGGAACTTAGTGTCCCTATCCGAAACCATACTCTTGGGGATGCCATGAAGTCTCACAATCTCCTTGAAGTAGAGCTTGGCTATATGGGAGGCATCATGGGTGGTGTGACAGGGAACAAAGTGGGCCATTTTGGAGAATCGGTCCACCACCACCATGATGGAGTCCTTGCTTCTTTGAGTGCGAGGCAAACCCGTGATGAAGTCCAAGCTAATGTCTTCCCATGGGGCTAAAGGTACGGGCAAAGGAGAGTAGAGGCCGTGGGGGAGGACATGGCTCTTAGCCATGTGACAAATTGAGCACCTTTTGATGAAGTGCTCCACATCTTTAGCCATCTTTGGCCAATAATAATGCTTCTTGAGCATTGAACAAGTCTTTTCTACCCCAAAGTGACCGGCTAGAGCACCATTATGAAGCTCTTGAATTAATAGCTCTCTAAACCCGCACTTGGGGATGCAAAGCCGTGACCCCTTGAAGAGGAACCCGTCTAGGACATGGAAGAGACCATGGGTGATGTATATTTTCAAGGGTATCATTTTCATTCTTCCAACTCAACTTCATGGGAGATAAGCTCCATTCAAATTCAAGCATGGCAAGGCTTTTCTTTGGTCCCCCAATTTGAGTTTCAAGACAAAAGACACTTTATGGAGTTCTATTTGAACTTCAAAGTGCCTTATCCAAAGGGGTTTTCCAAATGGGGATCAAGAGTACCATCCATTCCAAAGCTTGTTTTATTTTCCGTCCGGTTTTGTGCGGCATGTATTTCAAGATTTTCATGCACTTGTGATGGGGACCATCGTGCCCAAGCTTCATCCGCACATTCAGAAAACCCTCACACCCATTCCACCCTCAAGGAGGCCCAAGAAGTTCATGCCTTGGTCAGAAAACTTATGTACACAGCAGAAGATGCACTGTCCAGTTCGTCCAATTTCTGGCCCGGTTTTGTGTCGCTGTTGGAGCAAAATATAGAGGGGGAAATTTCCTGCACGCACCACCCCCTTAAAGCTTAAGATCTTAGCTTTCCAACAAGACCTTTTGCAAGGCATTTGGAGTCCATTTGGTCAGTCAACCAAGCCAAAACCTGAAACCGCGCACTGCAGGGTGCAATCCAGCACAGTCCGAAATAAGGCCTTAATTGGTTGACTTCCTCAACTCCAAATTTTGTCAAATTTTGCAGGATGAAAGGGGACATAAATATTTATCAGGTCATGGGTTCAAATCCCATCCAAAGCACCCCCTTGTGTTGGTATTAACCAGCCAAAAGGACACAAAAATCATCCTTTTACCCGGTTCCCCCCAAACCGGTACAAGGTCTGATTTTCTTGGGTTTTGCTTGTCCCCTTGCCTCCCCACTTGCTGAATGAGTCATGTTGCTGCATCCTAGGACCATTGTAAGCTTGACACCTCATTTGGGAGGTATTATAACCCCTAATGAGGTAGATTAAGCTAGGTAGTGAGTTGTTTAGCTAGTATTGGTTGATTAGTTATGTAACTCTTCCCCAAATGTACTTGGTTTTGATTTTGCTGCTAGGGAAGGGTGGGAACTCGTCCATGGCTTGTTAAAAGGCAGCTTGGCCTTCATTTGTAACACAACTTGAATGTATAAGCTTGTGAGTTGATGTATATGTGGGGGGGGTAAGTGAACCAAATCAAACTCAAATAAACCCAAATAAGAATTGAACCAAAGTAAAGAGAAAATGGAAGGTTGATTGAGATGGGATGAAAATAATAACAAAAAAGAACAAAGGATAAACAAGACCTTGCACTTGAGATAATCCTTCACGGAGCCACTCAAGGACTTGATCTTGTTTATCCTTTGTTCTTTTTTGTTATTATTTTCATCCCATCTCAATCAACCTTCCATTTTCTCTTTACTTTGGTTCAATTCTTATTTGGGTTTATTTGAGTTTGATTTGGTTCACTTACCCCCCACATATACATCAATTGGTATCAGAGCCAAGGTTCTTAAGTGACCCACATCACACCCACATACATCCCAAAAAGCCAAAATACAAAAAAACAAAAAGAGGCACAAACCGGCAATCCGAGTCTCGAAGACCAGAGAAGCAGCCCGGTGCCCCCGTGCCACCATACACGATCGTGCCATATCATTTTTCCAGAAATCTTCAAGTCGAGACGGAGCACGGTGCCCCCGTGCCACCAAGCACGACCGTGCCACGGTAATTTTCTGCATTTCTTCAAGTCGAAGCATAGCACGGCCTGCCCGTGCCCCCTTGCACGACCGTGCCACCTTTGCCACAGCCAACTTTCGTTTCAAATCAATCCACAAAGAACCCTAGACCTCATCCTTTATGCCGTCTTCAAAGAACTTGGAGAAAGAACTAGCTCTTATTGATATTGGATATACTTGCTTTGTAATTCCAAAATTTCATGGCGAAAAGGAAGAGTTCGCAGGTTGGTTATCTAAGGTGGAACGAGTTTTTGCTTGTTGTATCCTTAATGACCAACAGAAGTTCGAAGTGGTTATTTCAAGATTGATAGGATGTGCACTTCAGTGGTGGAATAAATATAAGTTTGAGCGAAAAAAGAAAGGAAAAGAAAAGGTGAGAACTTGGAAGAAATTGAGTAGTAAGTTGAAGGTTTCCTTTTACCCATCCACTTACATGCCCATGAAAGAAAGTATCTCCGTTAAGCTCACGGGTTCATTCCCTTCCACCCCACAAAAAGAACCAACCCCACAAATGATCTTTCCCCACAACCTAGGAGGTGTCTCAAGTGCCAAGGGCTTGGACACTTATCCACGGATTGCCCAAACAACGAGGTCATTACCTTGGAAGAAAGGAAAGCCGTGAAAGAAGAGAACGATCAGGAGGAAAGCCTTGAATAAGAAATTGAACTCAAGGTTGAAAAAGAAGAAATACTTCACTTAGAGAAGGTTTCTCAAAAGCCAAACAAAGATGAAGAGATCCTTGGAGAAAAACCTTCAAGCCTAGTTGACCTACCTCTTGTTTTTGGTGACTGTGGTGGTGAAGAGACCTTTGAACTTGAGGCCCAAAGATCCGAGTTGAAGCAAGAAGAGATTGTGCAAGAAATTGAGCAATCCTTCACCCAAGAAGGGTGCCAAGAAGATATGAGGTGAATTTGAGCATAACCCCAAGAATTGAAGAGCATGTAGTTAAAGACCTTGAAGTGATGAAGCCATGTAGGGTTGCTGAAGAGTTTGAACAACTCTTGATTCAAGAAGTACGCCCTACCCAACTCCAAGCACCCGAGTTGGAGGCATGTGGGGTTATTGAAGAAGTTGAGCAACTCTTGACCCAAGAAGAATTAACCTTAACCCCCATTCAACCTTCCCAACCCCTCAAACCACAAAAGGACCGACAAGCCTTACCCCTCATTCATCCTTCCCAAACCCTTGCCCCCAAAGAAGATTTCTCACTTCCGCCTCTTCTCCTCACCAGATATGACCCGTTTTATCATCCTCCCCTCACCCTCTTCTATATCTCTCTAGTGGTGATGCCCTTTGACCACTTCCTACAAGAGCTCCCATTTCATAAGCATGCCTCCTTTCTTGAGAGGCTTGCCAACCCTTTGAGTTTGAGGACAAACTCAAAACAACCCGGGGAGTATGATGCATATTTCCATATGCCTCATTTTTATTCAAGTCCAATTTCAAAGAAGAAAAGGGTCAAAGAAGAGCATGCTTGGAAGTGTGCTTATTTGGTCTTCTTAAGTGAGTTCAAAGACTCGCGACACTATGGAGAGATCAAAAAGAGGTTAAGCTTTGCTAGAAATTTGGTGCCGAATTCATCCCTGCGGAACCCGATTTTTTTGTGACCACTTTTGGACAAGCTCAAGTGGACCCACAACTTGAGGCTCCACATGGTTTTGAAGTTAAGATTTCAGCTTTCAAATAAGCCCAAGTTTGTTTAATTTGGACATCATTTGGTTGGGCAAAATATCACTCAAAGATACGTTGTGCTGATCCAGTCCAGTCTGAGATAGGTACATTGTTTGGGCCATAACTTTCAAACCGCTTATCCAAATTGAGCAAATGAGCCCATTCTGGAAAATAGACTTCCAGGGCTTTCTAACAAGCCCAAGAACGCGTGATTTGGCCGAGTATTCTGGCAGTTATGCTCTGTTGAATTTGAGGCAGTTGCAAGGATTAATGCTGGGAATATGAAGAGTCTTCGGTTACATATACTTGTGTGGCTGATATTGTGCACGTTTTAGATGCTTCTAGATTGATGTAATCAGCTGCAAAAATCCTAGAATATTGCTTGTAACCTCCCCCACCCCCTTTTATGATGTGTCTTTTCATTTTTCTTAGACTTTTCATTAGCTAGTTTTAATTGTTAGGAGTTATTTGAGTCTTTTGATTGTCCTTTGCTGAGTCTATAAAAGGGGAGGGGCATGTGAAGCTAATCATTCAGCATTGTAAGAGATTTCCATAGTAATACAAGCACCTTTGAGAGTGATTCTCATTTGTGTCTCAAAAATTCCTAGTTCTATATCTTGAATTTGGCTAATTCAAGTGGTGTTCTAGGTTCTCTATCTTTTTCCAATTGGAGTGATTCCTTGGTAAGACAAGAGAATTAGCCCAAGATCAAGTCATTGAGTGGCTCCGTGAAGGATTATCTCAATTACAAGATCTTGTTTTATCCCTTTTTCTTGTGTAGTGAAGTTCTTCATCCATCTCATCCATCTTTCATTTCTCTTTCCAATTTGGCTTATTTGAGTTGGAGTTTGATTTGGTTCACTTGCCCCCCCACATCTACATCATGAGTTCTCAAAGAAACTCTCCCCTCAAATTCCTAGTCCATATCTTAAGTGTGGCAACTTAAGTGGTGTCTAGGTCCCTTTATCTCAATTAGGTGGTGATTCCTAATTGATCTAAGGGGATTGCCCATGTATCCAACAAGAGTGGCTCCTCTTGGATTATCTCTTGAAGGTGCTTGCTCTATCCACCCTCAAAATTCCTAGTGTTATATCTTGAGCTTGGCAACTCAAGTGGGCCTCTAGGTCTTCTTGATTCAACTAAGAAGGTGATTAAATTCTGTAACTTAGTTGAAGGAAGAAGATTTGCCCAAGTGTGCAAACCAAGGTGGGTTATCATCATCCTTGCTAGTCCACTTGATCTATCTTGGTTCTTGATTTTCTTTTCATGTTTTCTACCCAAATGCATTCTTGATTCACTCTAGCAAATACTTGCCCTAGTGAAGCTTGGATACATCAATGGGGATGGTTGGTACATTTAACATAGATCTCTTTGAAGTCCTCATCATTAGTGTACACCCCTTTGACGATTTCAAACCCAAATACCTTGGATTCTAGGACCGAAAGGAGAAAGTATCTCCTGGAGAGTGCATCCGCTCCCTTGTTTAGCTTGCCGGCCTTGTGATGTACCATGATGTTGAATGCTTGGAGGTAGTCAACCCACTTAGCATGGCGGGGATTGAGCTTATGTTGCCCTTGAATGAACTTGAGGGCTTCATGGTCCGAATGTAAGATGAATTCGGCCCCCACTAGATAGTGCCTCCAATGTTCCAAAGCTCGAACTATTGCATAGAACTCTTTATCATAGGTGGAATACTTCCTCTTGGCGTCATTCAACTTCTTACTAAAGAATGCAATGGGCCATTTTTCTTGAGATAAAACAGCCCCTATGCCCACTCCGGAGGCATCACACTCCACTTCAAAGATCTTGGAGAAACTTGGTAGTGCTACGGTAGGAGCACTTGTGAGTCTCCTCTTGATTTCCTCAAATGCCAATTGGGCTTGTTCATTCCACTCAAAGGTCTTTCCCTTGATAACCTCGGTCATGGGAGCGACAATTGAGCTAAAATCCTTCATAAACCTCCTATAGAAGGAAGCCAAACCATGGAAGCTTCAGACTTGTTGTATTAGAGGTGGGAGTAGGCCACTCACGGATGGCCTTGACCTTGCCTTCATCAACATGGATGCCTTGAGCCGAAACCACATAACCCAAGAAGATGACTTGGGGTGTGAAGAAATGACATTTCTCAAGATTACCATAGAGCTCCTCTTTAGCCAAAATGCTCAAGACTTGGTGAAGGTGGCTTGCATATTCTTGTTCATCCCGGCTATACACAAGGATGTCATCAAAATAGACGACAACAAACTTGCCTATGACCGGCCTAAGCACCTCATTCATAAGTCTCATGAAGGTGCTTGGTGCATTAGTCAAGCCGAATGGCATGACCAACCACTTATATAGGCCTCCCTTGGTTTTGAAGGCCGTTTTCCATTCATCCCCTTCAAAAATCCGGATTTGGTAGTAGCCACTTCTAAGGTCGATTTTGGAGAAGATAGTGGCTCCATGAAGCTCATCAAGCAAATCCTCCAACCTTGGAATAGGGTACTGGTACTTGATGGTGATCTTGTTGATAGCTCTACTATCAATACACATTCTCATACTCCCATCTTTCTTTGGCACAAGTAGGGCCGGAACGGCACATGGGCTTAAGCTCTCACGGATTAGTCCCTTGGCTAGGAGATCATCAACTTGACGTTGGACCTCTTGAGTTTCTTGGTGATGGGGACCATCCTTTGGAAACAAGTGAAGACCAAGCCACATGCCTAAGGGACCCTAAAACCACTAAAGAAGTCAAAGAGGTTCATACCATGGTCCGAGAAATCATCAAACATGCATTGCACATGCTGCCCGGTTTGGACAGAAATTGGCCCGGTTTTCCAAGCCTAATTACCCAAGCTTAGGTGGACCTAAAGGGCTGCCAAAATTACTTTTTGGAACCCTTAATATGTCAGCTTCAAAGGCATATAAAGAGTTCTAGGTTAGCTATCTAGGAAATAAGTCAATGGGAGCCTTTTTTCTAGAAGCAGCAGAAACTGTCCCAGTTTGCACATGCTGCACCTTTTGCCTGATATCTCCCAAACGGCTACTCCAAATGGCGTGCAACTTGAGCCCTGTGAAAGCGGACTTCTAGAGCTTTCCAACAAGACCTATTGCAGCCAATTTTGATGAGAAACCTAGGAGTTATAGCTATTTAAAGTTGACCCATGTGCACTGAAAAGTTGCTGACATAAAGAAAAAAGCACTTTTCAGCTTTTGTCTTTTGCTTTTTGGTCCCCCCATGCTTTTGGACGTGTAAGAGCTTGTTGGATCCTTTTTTTTTCAGCTTGTTAAAGGTTTCCCCCACTATAAAAGGGAGGCCTTGGGCTGCCAAGAGCATAGATAAACTTGCATTCAGCTTTGAGTTTTGTAAACTCTCTCAAATTCTCTTCAAAATTCCTAGTGTTATATCTTGGTGTTTGGCAACCTCAAGTGGGTCTCTAGGTCTTCTTAATTCAACTAAGAAGGTGATTAACTTCTGTAACTTAGTTGAAGGAAGAAGATTTGCCCAAGTGTGCAAACCAAGGTGGATTATCGTCACCCTTGCTAGTCCACTTGATCTATCTTGGTTTTTGATTTTCTTTTCATGTTTTCTACCCAAATGCATTCTTGGTTCACTTTAGCAAATACTTACCTTAGTGAAACTTGAATACATCAAGTGGTATCAGAGCTTAGGCTACCCTCTTGGCCAAGGTTCCAACCCCCAAACACATACCAAACACCAAAACCACAAAACAACCCCAAACACACTCCTTTGCCTTTTCCAAACCGTGCTCAACCAGAATTGTAGCACGGCCACCCCGTGCCACAATGGCACGGCCGTGCCACATTCCAGTTTCAATCACCCTATTCCAGCAGCACAGCACGGCACGACCGTGCCTACAAGCACGACCGTGCCTACCCCTCCCCGTCCCAAAACACCTATTCTCCACTCCAAAGCCAACATGTCCTCTAGCCTTAGCTCTGAGCAAGTGGCTGAACAAGCTTTGAGAGAGAAGGCCGAGCTAGAAGCCCAAGTCAAGTACCTTCAAGTACAACTTGGTCAAATGATGCAAGAGAAGAGAAGGAACTTGAGAAGTTCTAGGAGTGCAAGCAAACAAGACTCGGATGACTCTGAGGAAGAAGAAAGCAACTCACTTGAAGACTCCGGTGAGGATGTGTATGCAAGAAGACTAAGGAGGCATCATAGGCCTCAAGATCGAAGCTACAACGACTTCAAGGTGGATATTCCCAACTTTGAACGCCAACTTGACCTGGATGTATTCTTGGATTGGCTTCAAACCATTCAAAGAGTCTTTGAGTCCAAAGACATCCCCGATGAAAGAAAGGTAAAGCTTGTTGCTTTAAAGCTTAGAAAGTATGCTTCCATTTGGTGGTCTAATATTGTGAGTAAGAGAGTTAGGAAGGGTAAAGGGAAGATACGAACTTGGGAGAAAATGAAGTCCAAACTTAAGTCCAAGTTTTTGCCACCCCATTACTTGCAAGACAACTTCCTTAAACTCCACCACCTCAAACAAAGGTCTAAGAGTGTAGAAGAGTACACTAGAGAGTTTGAACAATTATTGTTGAAATGTGATTTGAAGGAGGATGAATCTCAAACTTTGATTAGATACTTGAGTGGTTTAAATGATGAAATTGCTCATGTTGTTGAACTCCACCCTTACACTTCCCTAGATGAGCTTAGTGCCTTAGCTCACAAAGTGGAGTCACAAAAGAAAGTCAAGGGCAAGGGCATGGCCTCCAAGCCTAACCCCCGTCCTTACCCATTCCAAAAGCCCTCATACTACCCTCCCAAGTCAACTCAATCTCAAACACAAGACCCCCTCCGCCAAATCCCCCTCAAACCCCCTCAAAACAACCCCCCAAACCCGGTGACAAGAAGAGATGTTTCCGTTGTCAAGGCCATGGACACTTTGCTTCCGAGTGTCCTAACAAAAGAGTAGTCACTTTGGCCGAGTATCAAGCTTATTGTGAGGAGCTAGATGATGAGAATGATGGGCAAGAAAAGGAGCTTTTCATGACCGACGCTCTTGAAGAAGTCGAAGAGGGGCCCGATGAAGGAGAAATGCTTGTGATAAGAAGAGCCTTGAGTGGTATTGCTTTCCAAAATGACATGGAACAAAGGGAGAACATCTTCCACCCCCGGTGTACCGTGAAGGGGAAGGTTTGCTCTCTTATTATTGATGGTGGAAGTTGTGCCAATGTTGCTTCCAAGACTCTAGTGGACAAACTCAAGCTATCGGTCTCTCCACACCCAAGCCCTTACACCATACAATGGCTCAATCAAGGTGAAGGCTTGCAAATCTCCTCTCGTTGTTTACTTAGCTTTTCAATTGGTAAAAGTTACAAGGATGAGATTTGGTGTGATATTGTGCCCATGGATGCTTGTCATGTTCTCTTGGGACGTCCATGGTTGTTTGACCGAAATGTGATGCATGATGGTCGGTTAAACACATATACATTTGCCAAAGACCACAAAAAGATCACCCTTACCCCTCTCAAATCCAACTCACAAAAAAGGCCTCAAGACACTCCTAGCATAGATGTCTTTCTTACTACCCTACTCCATTCCCAACTCCATGAATATGATGATTCCAAGGAGTGGATTTTACTTGGCCAAGAACCGGCCGAAGCTAAGGATTCTTCCCATCCTTTGCTTTCCTCTCTCCTCAAAGATTTCCAACATGTCTTCCCTAGTGAGGTTCCCCATGGCCTCCCTCCCAAAAGAACTATACAACACAAAATTGACCTCGTCCCTGGTGCCACCCTCCCAAATAAGCCGGCCTACCGAATGAATCCCCAAGAGACTCAAGAGGTGCAACGGCAAGTAGATGATCTTCTTGCCAAAGGCTTGATTCGTGAGAGCCTTAGCCCATGTGCCGTGCCGACCTTGCTTGTTCCGAAGAAAGATGGGTCAATGAGAATGTGTGTGGATAGTAGAGCGATAAACAAAATCACTATCAAATATCGCTTTCCTATTCCACGGTTGGAGGATCTCTTAGATGAGTTTCATGGAGCCACCATCTTTTCTAAGATTGATCTTAGAAGTGGCTACTACCAAATCCGGATTTATGAAGGAGATGAGTGGAAGACGGCCTTCAAAACTAAGGAGGCCTCTATGAGTGGCTTGTCATGCCATTCGGGTTGACAAATGCACCAAGCACTTTCATGAGGCTTATGAACCAAGTTCTAATGCCCCTTATCGGCAAATTTGTTGTTGTCTACTTTGATGACATATTGGTGTATAGCAAGAGTGAAGAAGAGCATGCCCATCACCTACACCAAGTCTTGAGTATCCTATCTCAACAAGAGCTCTATGGAAACTTGCAGAAGTGCCACTTTTTCACTTCTCAAGTCATATTTTTGGGCTATGTTGTCTCGGCTCAAGGGATTCATGTTGATGAGAGCAAAATCCAAGCAATCCGAGATTGGCCCGTTCCTACTTCCATTCCACAAGTTACGAGCTTTCATGGCCTAGCCTCTTTCTATAGGAGGTTTGTGAGAGATTTTAGCACCATTGTTGCCCCCATGACCGAGGTGCTTAAGGCCAAAAGATTTGAGTGGCCCAATCAAGCTCAAAGGGCCTTTGAAGAAATCAAGTACAAGCTCACAAGTGCACCCGTTCTAGCTCTACCAAGCTTCTCCAAAGTCTTTGAGGTAGAGTGTGATGCTTCCGGTGTTGGGATAGGGGCTATCCTATCTCAAGAGAAGAGGCCCCTTGCCTTCTTTAGTGAGAAGCTCAACGATGCAAAGAGGAAGTACTCTACTTATGACAAGGAGTTCTATGCTATTGTGAGAGCTTTGGAGCATTGGAGGCACTACTTGGTAGGAGGAGAATTCATTCTCCATTCGGATCATGAGGCGCTCAAATTCATACAAGGGCAACACAAGCTCAACCCAAGGCATGCAAAGTGGGTTGAGTACCTCCAAGCCTTTCATTTTGTGATCCACCAGAAGTCGGGTCAATTCAACAAAGGAGCGGATGCATTATCAAGAAGGTACCTCTTACTCTCTACCTTGGAATCCAAAGTCCTTGGTTTTGAGATTGTTAAGGGGTTGTATGCCCAAGATGAAGACTTCAAGGAAACTTATGAGAAGTGCTCTATCCATGCCCACGGTCTATTTCATTTAGAGCATGGGTTTCTCTTCAAAGGGACCCGGCTATGCATACCAAGGAGTGGATTTCGGGAACTCCTCATTCAAGAGCTCCATGGTGGGGCTTTCGCCGGACATTTTGGCATTGAGAAGACTCGCTCCATGCTCAAGGAGCACTACTATTGGTCAAGCATGTCCAAGGATGTAGAGCACTATGTGAGAAGGTGTTCTACTTGTCAACAAGCCAAGAGCCACTCTCGGCCCCAAGGTGATGTAGATGTGGGTGGTAAGTGAACCAAATCAACTCAAACTCAAACTAAACAAGAATCAACCAAAGAAAAGTGAATATGGTGGAAGGTAGTTTGAGATGGTTTGAAGAATAATAACAAAAAGAACAAGGATAAACAAGACCTTGTAATTAAGATAATCCTTCACGGAGCCACTCAATGACTTGATCTTGGGCTAATTCTCTTGTCTTACCAAGGAATCACTCCAATTGGAAAAGATAGAGAACCTAGAACTCCACTTGAATTAGCCAAATTCAAGATATAGAACTAGGAATTTTTGAGACACAAATGAGAATCACTCTCACAGGTGCTTGTATTACTTTGGAAATCTCTTACAATGCTGAATGATTAGCTTCACATGCCCCTCCCCTTTTATAGACTCAGCAAAAGACAATCAAAAGACTCAAATAACTCCTAACCATTAAAACTAGCTAATGAAAAGTCTAAGAAAAATGAAAAGACTCATCATAAAAGGGGTGGGGGAGGTTACAAGGAATATTCTAGGATTTTTGCAGCTGATTACATCAATCTAGAAGCATCTCAAACGTGCACAATATCAGCCACACAAATATATGTAACCTAAGACTCTTCATATTCCCAGCATTAATCCTTACAACTGCCTCAACTTCAACAGAGCATAACTTCCAGAATACTCGGCCAAATCACGCGTTCTTGGGCTTGTTATAAAGCCCTGGAAGTCTATTTTCCAGAATGGGCTCATTTGCTCAATTTGGATAAGCGGTTTGAAAGTTATGGCCCAAACAATGCACCTATCTCAGACTGGACTGGATCAGGACAACGTATCTTTGAGTGATATTTTGCCCAATCAAATGATGTCCAAATTAAACAAACTTGGGCTTATTTGAAAGATGAAATCTTAAACTTCAAAACCGTGTGGAGCCTCAAGTTGTGGGTCCACTTGAGCTTGTCCAAAAGTGGTCACAAAAATCGGGTTCCGTAGGGATGAATTCGGCACCAAATTTCTAGCAAAGTTTAACCTCTTTTTGACCTCTTCATAGTGTCGTGAGTCGTTGAACTCACTTAATAAGACCAAATAAGCACACTTCCAAGCATGATCTTCTTTGACCCTTTTCTTCTTTGAAATTGGTCTTGAATAAAAATGATGCATATGGAAATATGCATCACAAGGTCTATACAATCCTCTCCCCATTCCTCAAGGTCCTTGGGAGGATGTGAGTTTAGACTTCATCACGGGTTTGCCACGAACCCAAAGGCACAAAGATTCAATCATGGTGATGCGTGCTAGGCTAGCACTTCGGACGCTACTAACACTCAACACACTTGGATATGAATTGGCCTAAAGGTTAAAACCACCAGCCAAAGCTAAAGGATTCACCACCAATCTTCGTAAAGCAAACGCACCGGAAGAGAGGATAAAGAATCACTCCTAAACACCACCAATGAAGGATAAAGTAGAGGAGATTTGAGATTTGCTTAAGCTAGCAAAGAAAACTTTTCATTTTTCATTCCAAAAAAAAGTTAGTAAACATTCAGCTTTGGCCGAGTATATCCGGCCTTCACAACAAGATCAAGGGCCAAGGTTTAACTAGCTAAATCAAGCAACCTAGTCTAGCTAATACAAGGCCTAAATTCAGCATCTCTTGGATGTTTGACACCTAATACAAGTGTTAATCTCAATGTTTGAGGTGTCTGTTACACTTAAGTACAACTAATGAAAGCTTTGATAAGATGAAAAACAAGTCAAAACAGCAAGGACAGCCGGCTGATCACCTAAAACAGCAAAGGACAGCTTGTTTTGGTCCCTTGGATAAAAGGGTATTTTCTTCCTTGCTTACCCGGATAATAGCTGTACCTTGGGTGGCTGAATCTGAGGTTTTGAGGGTTCATTTGATAAACATTTAGACACCCTTTCATGCCCTTAGGTGTCCCCAAAGAGGCCTCAAAAGATGGGAACAAACGGAGCTCATTTCGGACCAGATCATAGGCTGAATTCCAGGACTGTCCAGTTTTGCACGGTTTGAAAGATTAGGCTGGTTGACTAGGCAAATGATGTCAAAATGCTTTGGAACTTGCTTCATTGGAAAGATAAGACTGAAACTTAAAGTTAGGCTTTAAACCGTTCAGTTAAATCAGGTTGCTCTTGGGTAATAGAGGGCCAGAAGTTGACCCATGTGCGCGGCTGTACTGGCCAGTTTGCAGGTCTGAAATGTTTGGATGATTTGAACCCCCAAATGGCCTCCTTTCACTTGCAACTTGATTTATATGAAAGATCACATCCTAAAATTAAAGAAAGGCCAGAAATATCTCGACCAAAGGCCTGCCAAGGCAAGCCAAAAATCACCTCAAACTTCAGTCAGGTGCTATGTGGCTGAAACTGGATACCCGGTTGCATCTTTAGCCAAAAGTTATCAACCTAGGCCATTTACAAGCTAAATAAAAGCTTTATAAAGGACTTAGGTTGTCAACCCAAAAGTTTAAAGTGCTTCCAAACCCCTGGTAAGAGGAAAAATGCCTTGAACATGCAAAAGAAACGGCCACTGCCCGGGTTGTTCTAAGGACCCGAATTGGACTGTTTTTGGGTGGAAACCTTTGCTAGGCTTCTACAAGGAGCTTGGACTAGCTTGGTTTGGGACTAGGGGTCCAAGAGAGTAAGGACCTTCCCAAGGGAGCTTGTAGGTCAAACTGAATACCTTGACAATAGGGATCCGAATGGAGTTGTTGAACAAGGACATGCTCTTGTAGGCTAGAACTTCGTGGTTGGTGCGTATCATCCTCTCCCTCCTCAAGAGGATTTGCCCTCAAATCCTCAAGGTTCAAGTCATCCTCGATGTAAGGGCTCAGATCCCCTACATTGAAGGGGGCCGAAACCCCCATTTCACCGGGCAACTCTAGCTTGTAAGCGTTTGGACCAACCTTAGAAATCACCTTGAATGGGCCATCTCCCCTTGACATGAGCTTGTTTTTCCTTCTTGAGGGGAACCTTTCCTTTCTAAGGTGGAGCCATACCAAGTCTCCGGGTTGAAATTCCATGCCCTTGCGGTTCTTATTGGCTTTGTTCTTGTAAGCTTCATTAACCTTCTCAATGTGAGCCCTAATCCGTTCATGTAGACTTTGCATCTCCTTGGCTCGTTCTTTCGCTTCAAAGCTCACCTTGCAATCCATTGGGAGAGGTAGAAGATCAATGGGAGTTAGGGGATTAACCCCATACAAAGCCTCAAATGGTGACATGCCCGTGGCCCTAACCGGTGTGCGGTTGTAGGCAAACTCCGCATGGGCTAGCTTGATGTCCCACGCTCTCAAATTTTTGTGAACCAATGTCCTAAGGAGGGTAGAAAGGGTTCTATTTGTCGCCTCCGTTTGGCCATCGGTTTGAGGATGACAAGTGGTACTATAGAGGAGCTTAGTACCCAAGAGATGCCATAAACTCCTCCAAAAGTGAGAAAGAAATTTTGTGTCTCGGTCACTCACAATTGTTTTGGGAACACCATGAAGCCGAATCACCTCTTTCATGTAAAGATCCGCAATGGGGGAAGCATCATCGGTCTTGTGGCATGCTATGAAGTGTGCCATCTTTGAGAATCGATCCACAACCACCATGACCGAATCCTTGCCCCTTTGTGTCCTAGGTAAGGCCACAATGAAATCCATGCTCACATCTTCCCACGGCCTAAGAGGCACGGGCAGGGGACAATAGAGCCCTTGGTGAAATTGACTCTTGGCTTGGTGGCAAATAGCACATCTTGAAACGACCTTGTGCACGTCCTCTCCCATCTTGGGCCAAAAGAAGTGTTCCCTTAGAATGTCTAAGGTCTTGTTGATCCCAAAATGACCAGCAAGTGAGCCCCCATGAGCTTCTCTCACTAGGAGTTCTCTAAAAGGGCAAGAAGGAATGCAAAGCTTGTTACCCTTAAAGAGAAATCCTTCTTGAATTTGGTAGGGACCGTGAGTAGGAGGGGACTTAAACAAGTCCTTGAAAGTTGAATCTTCCTCATAGTAAGCTTGAATAGCTTGAAATCCGAGTAGCTTTGCCCCTAGAAGTGAGATCAAGGCATACTTCCTTGAGAGTGCATCGGCTACCACATTCTCACAACCCCTTTTGTGTTTGGTGGAAAAGGAAAAGGCTTGTAAAAACTCAACCCATTTAGCATGCCTAAAATTGAGTTTAGGCTGCCCACTAAGGAACTTTAAAGCTTGGTGGTCCGAATCTAATACAAAGGGCTTAGGTTTCAAGTAGTGATTCCAATGATGCAAAGCCCGGACTATGGCGTAAAACTCTTTGTCATATGTTGAATAATTGAGTTTGGGGCCACTCAATTTCTCACTAAAATAGGCCAAAGGCTTTTTGAGTTGAGTAAGAACGGCTCCTATCCCTACTCCACTTGCATCACACTCCACCTCAAACAACTCTTCAAAGTTTGGAAGGGCTAAAACCGGGGCCTCACACAACTTGAGCTTGATTGTTTCAAAGGACTTTGGGGCCGAGGGGGTCCAAACAAAAGTACCTTTCTTCATACATTCCGTGAGGGGTGCCATGATGGAACTAAAATCCTTGATGAATCTTCTATAGAAGGAGGCTAGGCCATGAAAGCTTCGTACGGCCGTAATGGAGGTGGGAACCGGCCAAGATTGGATGGCTTCCACCTTGTATTCATCCACTTGGATTCCTTTACTTGAGACAACATAACCAAGGAAAACAACCCTTGGTACAAAGAATTCACATTTTTCAAGCTTGCCATACAATCTTTGTTCACGTAGAGTAGTGAACACCTTCCTTAGATGTAGAATATGATCGGTTTCATTCTTGCTATACACAAGAATGTCATCAAAGTAAACCACAACGAAGTCACCAATAAAGGGCCTTAGTACTTCATTCATCAATCTCATGAAAGTACTAGGTGCATTTGAGAGTCCGAATGGCATGACTAGCCACTCATATAGCCCTTGCTTGGTTTTGAAAGCGGTCTTCCACTCATCCCCCTCTTTCATCCGAATTTGGTGGTATCCGCTCCTTAAATCAATCTTTGAGAAGATCCTTGAACCGTGTAGCTCATCTAACATGTCATCAAGCCTAGGAATTGGGTACCTATACTTGATGGTGATGTTGTTGATGGCCCTACTATCAATGCACATCCTCCAAGTCCCATCTTTCTTTGGAACTAATAAGGCCGGAACGGAACAAGGACTCATACTTGGCCTCACATAACCTTGGTCCACCAATTCTTGCACTTGCTTTTGGAGTTCCTTGGTTTCGGTGGGGTGACATCTATAGGCCGGTTTATTGGGTAGAGGGGCACCGGGAATTAAATCGATTTGGTGCTCTATGCCCCTTAAAGGAGGAAGACCGGGAGGTAGATTTTGAGGGAAAACATCCTCAAACTCTTGGATTAAGGGGATGGCCGAGGGGTGTAGGTTTTTTTGTGGGGGATTCTGTGGGGTTTCAACAAAGAGAATCATGTACACGGTCTTTCCTTTCTCAAGGGCCCTTTCAACTCGCCCTTCACTCACTAGCAAGGTTAGGTCTTTTGGCTTTGTCTCTCCACTCTTGGGTTTGTGTTTATGTGTTTGGTTTGGGGTTAGAGGGGCTAATGTCACGGTTTTCCCTTTAAGCCTAAAGGAATAAGTATTAGCTTGACCGTGATGGGTAGCATCCTTGTCGAATTGCCAAGGCCTCCCAAGGAGCAAATGGCAAGCGTCCATGGGTAAAACGTCACAAACAACCTCGTCTTGATAGCCACCAATGGAGAAAGGGACTAGAACTTGCTTACTAACCGTTACTTCACTCCCCTTTTTGAGCCATTGTAGGGTGTATGGCCTTGGGTGAGGAATGGTAGTAAGGTTAAGCTTGGTAACCATTTCATGGGAAGCCACATTAGTGCAACTCCCTCCATCAATGATCAAGTTGCACACTTTGTTCAAGACTTTACATCTTGAATGGAAAATTTGTTCTCTTTGATTGGAGTCCGAAATGGCCTCCTTAGTGTGCAAAACCCTCTTGATCATAAGAACATCCCCTTCCTCGGGTTGATAGGTGGGGTCTTCTTCGCCCTCAAGGATCTCTTCTTCACTTTCATCACTTTCGACCTCCATGTGACCGAGCTCATCAATTTCCTTAATAGTAAGGACTCTTCGATTTGGACAATCCGCTTGAAAGTGCCCAAAACCATGGCACTTGAAACATTTCTTTTGGCTTTTGAGTCCCTCCTTTAGAACTTCTTTTCCTTTCTCTTGGTTGTGGGTGGTCTTGGGAGGGTATTTCGGTTTGAAGGGTGGAAGGACTTAGGGGTGGCCGTGGGCTTTAAGGGGGTAGAAACAAAGGGGCGTTTGGATTTGAGTTGTTTTTCTACCTTCACGGCCAATTTGCAAGCATCCTCAAAGGTCCAAAAGGGTTGAAGTTCGACCCGCTCAAGGATAGGTGGAGATAGACCTTTTAGGAACCTTGCGATGGTTTGCTCGGGTTCCTCCCTCAATGAACATCGAATTTGGAGTTGTTCAAACTCTCGAATATACTCCTCAACCCTCATACTTCCTTGTTGAAGAGAAGTAACCCTCAAGTATAATTCTTGCTTATAAGTGGAAGGCAAGAATCGTTTGTCCATGTACTTCTTTAACTTAATCCAAGTGTTGATCTTGGATTTTCCCTCTAAGGCTCTCGTCCTCTTCAAGTTCTCATACCATAGAGATGCGTATGATTTGAGCTTCAACACGGCAAGTTTAAAGGCTTTCTCACTAGAATAACCCTTAATCTCAATGATCCTCTCCAAAGCTTGAACCCATTCTAAGTAATCTTCGGGTCTCAAACTTCCATCAAACTCGGGTGCCTCAATCTTCAAGTCATTGAGTTCATCTTGTTGTATCCTCCTCCTCGGCCTTCTCCCTCCCATAGAAGAGTCACTCTCAAGAGGAGAGTCAAAATCAAGGTCATTAGGAAGGTCCCGGGGTGGTTCTCGTTCTTGTCTTCTCGGTTGGGCCACGAGTTGTTGGAGTTGTGTAGTGAGGGTTCTTATGCTTTCTTGCATCTCAAGGATGGCTCTATCCCTCCTCATTTCGTGAGCTTGTTCTAGAGTCATACCTCTAGGAACTCTCACCGGTTCCCTTAAAGGGGCGTCTTGAGGTGAGGAAGAAGGATCTCCCCTTTCGGCCATGTTTTGGGAAAGGAGTGGAGAAACGGTTGGGGCTATTTGTGGAGCTTGGTTTTTTTTTTTTTTTTGTAGCTAGGATTCGTGTTTGGGCTAGGAGGGTTCTTTGTGGATTCAAGGGGAACGTGAGAAGTGAATTCAAGGAGGGGAGAAACGAAAAGAATCAAGGAGAAGAGAAGAGGAGCTTACGGCAATCAAAACCAACTCACCAAGAATCGAAGTTGGGCTCTGATACCAGTTGATGCGTGCAAGGCTAGCACTTCGGACACTACTAACACTCAACACACTTGGATATGAATTGGCCTAAAGGTTAAAACCACCAGCCAAAGCTAAAGGATTCACCACCAATCTTCGTAAAGCAAACGCACCGGAAGAGAGGATAAAGAATCACTCCTAAACACCACCAATGAAGGATAAAGTAGAGGAGATTTGAGATTTGCTTAAGCTAGCAAAGAAAACTTTTCATTTTCATTCCAAAAAATTAGTAAACATTCAGCTTTGGCCGAGTATATCCG
>JAKOGI010002796.1:0-85424 GCA_029747015.1 Carnegiea gigantea
CAGTCCTCACTTGGATGTCTTTCTCATCCCCCTCCTCTATGCCACCCTAGAAATGATGCCCTGTGACCTCCTTCCCCAAAAGCTCCCATATTGTAAGCGCGACCCCCTTCATGAGAAGCTTGCCAATCCTTTGAGTTTGAGGACAAACTCAAAACAACCCGGGGAGTATGATGCCTATTTCCATATGCATCATTTTTATTCAAGTCCAATTTCAAAGAAGAAAAGGGTCAAAGAAGATCATGCATGGAAATGTGCCTATTTGGTCTTATTAAGTGAGTTCAAAGACTCACGACACTATGAAGAGGTCAAAAAGAGGTTAAACTTGGCTAGAAATTTGGTGCTGAATTCATCCCTGCGGAACCCGATTTTTGTGACCATTTTTGGACAAGTTCAAGTGGACCCACAACTTGAGGGCCCATGGCTTTTGAAGCTTAAGATGTCAGCTTTAAAATAAGCCCAATTTTATTTAATTTGGACATCATTTGATTGGGCAAAATATCACTCAAAGATACGTTTGCTGATCCAGTCCAGTCTGAGATAGGTGCATTGTTTGGGCCATAACTTTTAAACCGCTTATCCAAATTGAGCAAATGAGCCCATTCTGGAAACTGGACTTCCAGGGCTTTCTATCAAGCCCAGAACGCATGATTTCGCCGAGTATTCTGGAAGTTATGCTCTGTTGAAGTTGAGGCAGCTGCAAGGATTAATTCTGGGAATATGAAGAGTTTTCGGTTACATGTGATTGTGTGGCTGACATTGTGCACGTTTTTGGAGCCTTCTAGATTGGTGTAATCAGCTAAGAAATCCTAGAATATTCCTTGTAACCTCCCCCACCCCTTTTATGATGTGTCTTTCCATTTATCTTAGTCTTTTCATTTTACTAGTTTTAATTGTTAGGAGTTATTTGAGTCCTTTTGTTGTCTTTTGCTGAGCCTATATAAAGGGGGGGCGTGTAGGAGCATTGTAGATCAGATTTCTAAGGCATTTCAAGAGTAATTCAAGCACCTTTGAGAGTGATTCTCATTTGTGTCCCAAAAATTCCTAGTTCTATATCTTGAATTTGGCTAATTCAAGTGGTGTTCTAGGTTCTCCTTCTTTTCTTTGAAGTGATTCCTCAGAAGAGTGAAGGGAATTAGCCCAAGACCAAGGTGTGAGTGGCTCCGGAAGGATTATCTCATACACAAAGGCTTGCACTATCCATCTCTATCCTGTTTGGTGATATTCTTCATCTTCCCCATCTTTCTCTCTATTCATTTTGCTTAAGTTTGATTTGAGTTTGATTTGGATCACTTACCACCCACACATACATCAATTGGTATCAGAGCCTAGGCTAAGGTTGCCCTCTTGACCAAGCGTCCAAACCCAAACACATCCCCTAAGCCAAACACACAACCAACCCACAAAGAACCCTTAAGCATTCATCCATCATGATTTCTCTTGGGAACTTGAGAAAAGAGATTGCTTTGATTGAAAAGGAGATGGTCATCCTTGAAAATCCAAAGTTTCGTGGCCAAAAAGAAGATTTCCCTTACTGGATTTCCAAAGTGGATCAAGTCTTCACTCGCTACAATATTGACGAGCAAGAGAAGTTTAAGGTGGTTATCGAGAAGCTCCGAGGCCATGCGCTTGAATGGTGGGAAAAGTACAAGTATAAGAGGAAGAAGAGAGGAAAAAGTAAGATCAAAACGTGGGACAAGTTGAGAGGAAAATTAATCGATGCTTTTGCTCCAACCTCTTACTTACACAACCATCCTTTACTTTTCTTTGAGGTAAACAACTTTGATTCCTCTTCTAAAAACCTCTCTTTCAACAAGGGAAGCTCAATTCCATCCCCTCAACCCACATTTTTAGCCCCTTCCACTCCACAAAAGAAGCAAACTCCACAAACAAGCCAAGCCCTTACAGATCGACCTAACCCCGACCCTTTGAACCTTAAGAGGTGTTCTAAGTGTCAAGGCTTTAGTCACACACCTACGGGCTGCCCCAACAAGGAATTCATCACCATCCCGAATGGGAAGTAGCCATGGAGGAAGAAAAGGGGGAGAACGATCAGGAGGAAAGCCTTGAAGAAGAAATTGAACTCAAGGTTGAAAAAGAAGAAATACTTCACTTAGAGAAGGTTTCTCAAAAGCCAAACGAAATTGAAGAAGAGCATGCAAATATTCATTTCAATCCAAAGGAGCAAGCCCATATCCTATCCTTTCCCCACAAAATCACATTAACCCCCATTCAACCTTCCCAAATCCTCAAACCACATAAAGCCTCACAAAATGATCTATTACTCACCTCTCTTTCCCCAACCGAATCTCACTTAGTTTTCACCCTTCCCACACCCACTTTTATCAAACCTCTGTGCATATTGCTTTTCAAGTGCTGCCTTTTGACCTTATTCCATCTCCCAAACCCAGAGACAGTCCTCACTTGGATGTCTTTCTCATCCCCCTCCTCTATGCCACCCTACAAATGATGCCCTTTGGCCACTTCCTACAAGAGCTCCCATTTCATAAGCATGGCTCCCTTCATGAGAAGCTTGCCAATCCTTTGAGTTTGAGGACAAACTCAAAACAACCCAGGGAGTATGATGCATATTTCCATATGCATCATTTTTATTCAAGTCCAATCTCAAAGAAGAAAAGGGTCAAAGAAGATCATGCTTGGAAGTGTGCTTATTTGGTCTTATTAAGTGAGTTCAAAGGCTCACGACACTATGGAGAGGTCAAAAAGAGGTTAAGCTTTGCTAGAAATTTGGTGCCGAATTCATCCCTGCGGAACCCGATTTTTTGTGACCACTTTTGGACAAGCTCAAGTGGACCCACAACTTGAGGGCCCATGTGATTTTGAAGCTTAAGATTTCATCTTTCAAATAAGCCCAAGTTTGTTTAATGTGGACATCATTTGATTGGGCAAAATGTCACTCAAATATACGTTATGCTGATCCAGTCCAGTCTGAGATAGGTGCATTGTTTGGGCCATAACTTTTAAACCGCTTATCCAAATTGAGCAAATGAGCCCATTCTGGAAACTGGACTTCCAGGGATTTCTATCAAGCCCAAGAACGCGTGATTTCGCCGAGTATTCTGGAAGTTATGCTCTGTTGAAGTTGAGGCAGCTGCAAGGATTAATTCTGGGAATATGAAGAGTCTTCGGTTACATGTGATTGTGGGGCTGACATTGTGCACGTTTTTGGAGCCTTCTAGATTGGTGTAATCAGCTAAGAAATCCTAGAATATTCCTTGTAAACTCCCCCACCCCTTTTATGATGTGTCTTTCCATTTATCTTAGTCTTTTCATTTTACTAGTTTTAATTGTTAGGAGTTATTTGAGTCCTTTTGTTGTCTTTTGCTGAGCCTATATAAAAGGGGGGCGTGTGAGCATTGTAGATCAGATTTCTAAGGCATTTTCAAGAGTAATTCAAGCACCTTTGAGAGTGATTCTCATTTGTGTCCCAAAAAATTCCTAGTTCTATATCTTGAATTTGGCTAATTCAAGTGGTGTTCTAGGTTCTCCTTCTTTTCTTTGGAGTGATTCCTCAGAAGAGTGAAGGGAATCAGCCCAAGACCAAGGTGTGAGTGGCTCCGGAAGGATTATCTCATACACAAAGTCTTGCACTATCCATCTCTATCCTGTTTGGTGATATTCTTCATCTTCCCCATCTTTCTCTCTATTCATTTTGCTTAAGTTTGATTTGAGTTTGATTTGGATCACTTACCACCCACATATACATCACCTTAATCAACCAAGAAGGAAGATTCTGCAAAGAATATCCTAAAATCTGATTTCATGCCCTTGAAATGTGATTGCAAATTTTGATTTGATTTTCTGTGAACTGCAATATTCTGATTTCATTTTCTGTGCAAATCAGCCACAGTGGATAAAGCTACATAAGATCTTTTTCTTGCTATTGCGATGTAGTGATATTGGTAATCATTCTAAAACAAATAACAAGAGATTTGATCATCATTTTGATATTATTTTGCAAATCAATGTTATGTGTCATTTAGCACGTTCAATAGAATATTTCTTTATATAAGTTAATTTAGCAAGATCAAATCATATGAGATTGAATCAAAGTAATATTATTCATAATTGATCTGATATGATACTGCAATTTTAAATTTTAATTTTTAATTGGCTAAAGTATATCGATCAAATAAAATATTTATATATTATCTGATACCTACATATTTTTCTATCTATAAATACATATTTGGATAGACAATTTAATCCAATCAAATCTATTAATATTATTCACCAAGATTATATGGATAAATATCCATATAAACTCAATATTTTATCATATCACTTCCATTAATAATCGGTCAAAGCTTTTCATCCAACACTTAAACTGTTCAACTGCCCAGCACATGCATTAATCAGATATGTAACCAATTTGACGAATTGGACTAATAACAACATTATGTATGAAACTGACAAATAATATAAATATTCAATAAATGACTATTTCATATATAATTATTATCCACATTCTTTGTTATCATCAAAATCATAATGTGGTTCCTAGGGTCAACAATCTTCCCTTTTCTGATGATGACAAACGATAATTCTAATAGGAAGTGATATTCGTATACATACCTTGATTCTTGGATACACTAATCATAAGCTCATTCTTCTCCTCCTTTGCCATCATTAAAAAGGGATGTAGAATATAAACAAAGAAGTAGCATAGCTACCCCCTTACTATTACACTTATAAAGAAGGAAGGGTCAACCTCACAAGCTTAAATCCAATAAGACATCATCAAAATCAACCAATTCACTTGGATATCTCAAAAAGGACACGCTATAAGAGATGTGAGTATATGAAGGGAAAAATATATCATAATTTAGCATAAATTACCTCTCCTCCTAAGGCAATTATATATGGGGCATAGAACAAATAGTCAAGAAAAAGTCTCCCTTTGGAGAGTCATTAATCCAAGGTACTTTTTATGGCGTGACATATACTAGTCAAGCACATAATACTATTCATGCCAATTTATATTAACGGCTGCAAAAAAAAAAGTTATAGCTGTACAAATTATAATATGTAGGTTATGTACCACATTAATCAAGATATTTTTCCTAACGAAATAGCTAAAACACAGATATATAACACCTTATGCAAGAGAGATGCAATAATATTTATCAGAATCTAGTCAAATGATAAAATCAAGTATAATTAGCTCAATATAATGTAGTTATTTCATTTTTGACATATTTCCAACTAGTTGCCTATTCAGTATCATAAAGGCTCTCATATCTCATTTTGGCATCATTTTTATCTTGACAATTATAACCACAATAATAGGATATAATCAAAGTATGTTGTGCATCTTGGTCCAACATGGGATGTTATAATGCAATCAAATATTATAGAGTTTCACAACTAAATTTTATTTGGATTAGCCTTTTTCGTCTTTCATCAAAACATATTGCGAATCATATTATGGTTCTCCCCTTTTTTATAAAAGATAGAGTCCGATTTAATACAGATGAATACTTGTCGTGATCTTATCATTTGGACTTTCTAATTCATTTTTCTCCCAATTTTGATGAGTTTCATCAAGGAGGCAGTGTGTATCCATGTAGACAATAAAGATTCTTCCAAATAGATAAGGTTGTCCCTCTGCCTTGATAAAAATAATTCGAAACATCAAGCATGGGTTCATGGAATATTATAAGAAAATGTAATATTATGAATACAATTTTATTGAAGCATTATATACCATTTACCATACTCTCACCCCCTTTATCCAATATCATATTAAAATACCAATGAAAAAAATATGTTGTGTTCAATTAGAAATTCGATGGCAAGCGTCATACATAGTCAAGGAGATAATAGCGTGTAAGTATTGAACATTAATACTCCATGTCAACCTAAGTCTTCTATTCACATAACTAGGATAGATACCAAAATTTTTGGATCTGGAGCCCAATTTAATAAAACAAGCATATATAGATTGATAATAAAATTTTAATGCGAGTTTCATGTGGTAAATGTGTATGTGACACAAAATTTGAATGATGTACAACAAGAATGATTGTAACGTTAAAATCGATAATGATGTTAAACATCCATGCAAGAGAACACTTATCCACAAATAAAATATTTAATTCCTCCTTTGCCAAATAATCAACATCTAAAAGCAATCAAATTAATATGTGATTGTTAAGCATGCCAAATTTAGCTTGCCACACTACAGGTCATGAAAAAAATTTATGGAAGGGAAAAAAAGATAAATTAAAAGTTTACCTTATTTTTACCTTAGGTAGCCCAACACTTTCAAATTTTTTTCTTCTGATTTTGAGAAGCCTTGCATTCTATTCTCCCCCTTGAGCTTTTTAAAAATTTAAATGCTTGTGGGAACTTTTTAAGCATTTCAAAATTATGGGCAAATAATTTCACAAAATTTTGTCTATTCTTGATAGAGCTATGCAAAATAGAATATGTAGGATGAAATTTTTTCTTGGGTCCATAAGGGTTAGAAACAAGAGAGAATCTTGAGGTAGCCAAATTTTTCTTCTTACTTTTGTCCCACTTTTTAGATTTAATACTACTTGCATAAAACTTTGACAAAAATATTACCAATTTTAGTATTTAAATCAATGAAGTCGAGGTAAGATTAGGAAGAATTATCAATGCAATTTTCTACCCCATTTTCCTTACTTTTTGGAGTTGATAAATCTTGAATATTCTTTTTGAACTCATACTCTTCTTGGTCTCGCTTTTCCACTAACTCTGTATGAGGCTCACTTTTGTCGTCACCATTCTCATCATTGCACTTTTCATTTGGGCTGCTTCTATCATCAACATGTTGAGCTTTGAATTTAGTGATCTCAACTGTCTCCTTATTTGTAATTGTATCAAGATCTGAAATCTCTTCATTTGATCCATAATGACAACAAAGATAATCCCAAATCTCTTTGGCGTTCTTATAATGGAAAACTAATTCACAAATACCAATACAAAGGCCGCAATATAACGTATTCATGGCTTTTGAAATTTTTTGTCATCATCTTGTAAACATCATTGGTAAACTGATCCTTGGACTTTTTAGTGCAATAGGACCTTTCTTGATAATCTTCCAAAGATCGATATCTTTGCGTTCTACATCGAGTTCCATGATTTCCTATCACCAAAAATAATTAGTACCCATAAAAGAGGTGGACAATCAGAATCAAGATTATAACTAGCGATGGGATCGAAGCTATTAGATGATTAAGTTTCAAGATAACAACACTTGCTCTGATACCAATTGAAGATTTTGATCACCCTAGAGGGTATGAATAGAGTGATTGCAAAAATAAAATTAAAATTAAAATCAAATGCAGAAATTCAATAAAGATAATGAGCAATGATATTTTAATGAGGTTGGGTCTCAATTAGGCTTAAGTCCCCGCCTAAAGTTATCTAACTGTAGGATTTAACACTCTACTTCTCTTATTAAGATGAACTCTTTAATAGTCTCTCAAAGCTACCTCACTCTAGAGATCTCAATCACTTAAACCAACCTCTTGGCTTAAGTCTGTAGGAGTTGACCTCACAAATTCCAAGTTCACTCCTTAATAATTTTCACACCTCAATTCTTTGATCTCAAAACAAAGCTAGTATGATAGCTCAATGTATAATCTCAATCATTTTTCTCACTTACTTGGATCCTTGCTCTTACTCTTGTGGCCTCTATTTATAGGCTTGCAAGTCATGACCTCAATCAGCCAAGAAGGAAGATTCTACCCAGAATGTCCAAATTCTGATTTCAAGCCCCTGAAATGTGATGTGCAAATTTTGATTTAATTTGCTGTGAACTGCAATATTCTGATTTGACTTTCTGTTCAAATCAGCCACGGTGGATAAAGCTGCATAAAATCTTTTTCTTGCTCTTATGATGTAGATGATATTGGTAATCATTTAGAAACAAACAACAAGAGATTTGGTCATCATTTTGATATTATTTTGCAAATCAATGTTATGTCTCATTTAGCATGTTCAATAGAATATTTCTTCATATAAGTTAGTTTACCAAGATCAAATCATATGAGATTGAATCAAAGTAATATTATTCATAATTGATCGTATATGATACTCAAATTTTGAATTTCAAATTTGAATTGGCTAGAGTGTATCAAACGAATAAAATTTTTAGGTATTATCTAATACCCACATGTTTTTCTATCCATAAATACATATTTGGATAGACAATTTAATCCAATCAAATCCGTTAATATTTTTCACCTAGAATATATGCATAAATATCCATAAAAACTAAATATTCTCTCATATCACTTCCATTAAAAATCAATCAAAGCTTTTTGTCCAACACTTAAACTGTTCAAGTGCTAAGCTCATGTAGTAACCAGATATGTACCCAATTTGATGAATTGGACCAATAAGAACGTTCAGTATGAAATTGACAAATAATATAAATATTCCATAAATGACTATTTCCTATATAATTGTTATCCACATTGTTTGTTGTCATCAAAATCATCACCTGACTCTTAGAGTGAACAATCTGCCCCTTTTTTATGATGACAAACAATTATACTAATAGCAAGTGATATTCATATACATACCTTGATTCTTGCATACACTTATCATGAGCTCATTCTTCTCCCCATTTGCCATCATTAAAAAGAGATGTAGAATATAAACCAAGCAGTAGCATAGCTGCCCCCTTAATATGACACTTATAAAGAAGGAAAGGTTAACCTCACAAGCTTAAATCCAATAACACATCATCAAAATAAACCAATTCACTTGGATATCTCAAAAATGACATGCTATAAGAGATGTGAGTATATGAAGAGAAAAATATATGATAATTTAGAATAAATTACCTCCTCTCCTAAGGCAATTTTATATGGGCCATAGAACAAATAACCAAGAAAAAGTCTCCCTTTCAAAAGTCATTAATCCAAGGTAATTCTTATAGCGTGAGATATACTAGTCAAGCACATGACAGTATTCATGCCAATTTATATTAATGGCTATTAAAAAAAAAAAGGTTATAGCCGTATAAGTCATAAAGTGTAGCTTATGTACCATATTAATCAAGTTATTTTTCCTAACAAAATAGCTAAAACACATATATATAAGGCCTTATGCAGGAGAGATGCAATAATATTTATCAGAATCTAGTCAAATGATGAAATCGAGAATATTTAGCTCAATATAATGTAGTTATTTCATTTTTGACATATTTCCAACGAGACGCTTACTCAGTATCATAAAAGTTCTCATATCTCATTTTGACATCATTTATCTCTTGGGAATTATAACCACAATAATAGGATATAATCAAAGTATGGCATATATCTTGGTCCAACATGGGATGTTATAATGCAATCAAATATTATAGAGCTTCACAATTACATTTTGTTTCGATTAGCCTTTTTCGTCTTTCATCAAAACATATTCTGAATCATATTATGGTTCTCTCCTTTTTTATGAAAGATAGAGTCTAATTTAATAGAGATGAATACTTATCATGATCTTATCATTTGGGCTTTCCAATTCATTTTTCTCTCCAATTTGCATGGGCTTCATCAAAGAGGTAGTGCGTAGCCATGTAGACAATAAAGATTCTTCCAAATAGATAAGGTTGTCTCTCCCCCTTGATAAAGATAGTTGGAAACATCTAGCATGGGGTCATGGAACATTATGAGAAAATGTAATATTATGAATATAATTTTATTGAAGCATTATATGCCATTTACCATACTCCCTCCCCCTTTATCCAGTACTCATATTAAAATACCAATGGAAAAAATATGCTACGTACAATTAGAAATTCGATGGCAAGTGTCGTACATTGTCAAGGAGATAACAGCATATAAGTATTGAACGTTAATACTGCACATCAACCTAAGTCTTCTATTCACAAAACTAGGATAGATACCAAAATTTTTGGATCTAGAGCACAATTTAATAAAACAAGCATATATAGAATGATAATAAAATTTTAATGGAAGCTTCATGTCGTAAATATGTATTTGAGATAAAATTTGAACGATATACAACAAGAATGATTGTAACATTAAAATCAATAATGATGTTAAGCATCCATGCAAGAGAACACTTATCCATAAATAAAATATTCAATTCCCCATTTGCTAAATAATCGACATCTAAAAACAATCAAACCAATATGTGATTGTTAAGCATACCAAATTTAGCTTGCCTCCCTACAGGTCACCAAAAAAAAATTTATGGAAGGGGAAAAAAAAGATAAATTAAAAGTTTTCCTTATTTTTACCTTAGGTAGCCCAACAATTATAAATTTTTTTCTTCTGATTTTGAGAAGCCCCACTTTCTATTATTCAGCTTTTTAGAAATTTAAATGCTTGTGGGGACTTTTTAAAATTTTCAAAATTATGGGCAAATAATTTCATAAAATTTTGTCCATTCTTCATAGAGCTATCCAAAATAGAATATTTAGGATGAAATTTTTTCTTGGGTCCATAAGGGTTAGAAACAAGAGAGAATCTTGAGGTAGCCAGATTTTTCTTCTTACTTTTGTCCCACTTTTTAGATCTAATACTACTTGCCTAAATCTTTGAAAAAAATGTTACCAATTGTGGTATTTAAATCATTAAGGTCGAGGTAAGAACGAGAAGAATTATCAATGCAATTTTCTACCTCATTTTCCTTACTTTTTGGAGTTGATAAGTCTTGAATATTCTTTTTGAAGTCATACTCTTCTTTGTCTTGCTTTTCCACTAACTCTGTATGAGGCTTACTTTTGTCATCACCATTCTCATCATCACACTTTTCATCTGGCCTGCTTCTATCATCAACATGTTGAGCTTTGAATTTAGTGATCTCAATTGTCTCCTCGTTTGTAATTGTATCAAGATCTGAAATCTCTTTATTAGGTCCATAATGACATCAAAGATGATCCCAAATCTCTTTGGCACTCTATAATGGAAAACTGATTCACAAATATGAATAGAAAGGCCATAATATAGTGTACTCATGGCTTTTGAATTTTTCGTCATCATCTTGTCATCATCATCGGCAAACTGATCCTTCGATTTTTTAATGTAATAAGACCTTTCTTAATAATCTCCCAAATATCGATATCTTTGTGTTTAACATAGAGTTCCATGATTTCTTACCACCAAAAATAATTAGTACCCATAAAAAGAGGTGGACAATAAGAATTAAGATTATAACTAGCCATAGGATCGAAGATATCAGATGGTTAAGTCTCAAGATAATAACACCCGCTCTGATACCAATTGAAGATTTAGATCATCCTAGTGGGCGGGTGAATAGAATGATTGTAGAAATAAAATTAAAATTGAAATCAAATGCAAAAATTCAATAGAGATAATGCGTAACGATATTTTAACGAGGTTGGGCCTTAATTAGGCTTAGGTTCTCACCTAGAGTTATCCGACTCTAGGATTCAAAACTCTAACTCTCTTATTAAGATGAACTTTTTAACAGTCACTTAGAGCTACCTCACTCTAGAGGTCTCAATCAGTTAAACCAACCTCTTGGTTTAAGTTTGAAGGAGTTGACCTCACAAATTCCAAGCTCACTACTTTACAATTTTTCACACTTTAATTCTTTGATCTCAAAACAAAGCTGGCACAATAACTCAATGTGTAATCTCAATCATTTTTCTCACTTACTTAGATCCTTGCTATTGCTCTTGTGGCCTCTATTTGTAGGCTTGCAAGTTATGACCTTAATTAGCCAAGGAAGATTCTACACAGAAGATCCTGAAATCTGATTTTGAGCCCTTAAAATGTTATCTGTAAATTTTGATTTGATCTTCTGTGGACTGCAATATTCTGATTTGATTTTTTGTGCAAGTCAGCCATAGTGGATGAAGCTGCATAAGATCTTTTTCTTGCTCTTGTGATGTAGATGATATTGGTAATCATTTAGAAACAAATAACAAGACATTTGATTATCATTTTCATATTATTTTGCAAATCAATGATATGTTTCTTTTAGCATGTTCAATAGAATATTTCTTCATATAAGTTAATTTAGCAAGATCAAATCATATGAGATAGAATCAATGTAATATTACTCATAATTGATTTTATGTGATACTCAAATTTTGAATTTTGATTTGGAATTAGCTAGAGTATATCAAACAAACAAAATCTTTAGATATTATCTGATACCCACATATTTTTCTATCCATAAATACATATTTGGATAGATAATTTAATCCAATCAAATCTGTTAATATTGTTCACCTAGATTATATGGATAAATATCCATATAAACTCAATATTCTATCATATCACTTACATTAATAATCAATCAAATCTTTTTGTCCAACACTTAAACTGTTCAAGTACTAAGCTCATGTGTTAACCAGATATGTAACCAATTTGATGAATTGGACCAATAAGAATGTTATCTATGAATTTGACAAATAATATAAATGTTCAACAAATGACTATTTCATAGATAATTATTATCCACATTGTTTGTAATCATCAAAATTATTATGTGACTCTTAGAGTCAACAATCTCCCCCTTTTTGATGATGGCAAACAATAATACTAATAGGAAGTGATATTTGTATACATACATTGATTGTTGCATACACTTATCATAAGCTCATTCTTCTCCCCCTTTGCCATCATTAAAAAGGGATGTAGAATATAAACCAAGCAGTAGCATAGCTCGCCCCTTAATATGACACATATAAAGAAGCAAGGTTAACCTCACAATCTTAGATCCAGTAACACATCATCAAAATCAACCAATTCACTCTTATATCTCAAAAATGACATGCTATAAGAGATGTGAGCATATGAAGGGAAAAATAAATGATACTTTAGAATAAATTACCTTTCCTCCTAAGGCAATTATATATATGGGGCATATAACAAATGATCAAGAAAAAGTCTCCCTTTCAAAAGTCATTAATCCATGGTAATTCTTATGGCGTGAAATATCCTAGTAAAGGACATAACGGTGTTCATGCCAATTTATATTAACGGCTATCCAAAAAAAAAAAAAAGCTATAGCTGTATAAGTTATAATGCATAGGTTATGTACCATATTGATCAAGTTATTTTTCCGAACAAAATAGCGAAAACACATATATGTAACACCTTATGCAAGATAGATGCAATAATATTTATTAGAATCTAGTCAAATCATGAAATCAGGTATAATTAGCTCAATATAATGTAGTTATTTTATTTTTTACATATAACCAACTGGATGCCTATTCAGTATCATAAAGATTCTCATATCTCATTTTGACATCATTTTTATCTTAAGAATTACAACCACAATAATAGGATATAATCAAAGTATGGTATATATCTTGGTCCAACATGGGATCATATAATGCAATCAAGTATTATAAAGCTTAGCAATTACATTTTATTTGGATTAGCTGTTTTCGTCTTTCATCAAAACATACTGTGAATCATATTATAGTTCTCCCCTTTTTTATGAAAGATAGAGTCCAAATTAATAGAGATGAATACATATCATGATCGTATCATTTGGGCTTCCTAATTCATTTTTCTCTCCAATTTGCATGGGCTTCATCAAAGAGGCAGTCCGTAGCCATGTAGATAATAAAGATCCTTCCAAATGGATAAGGTTGTCCTTCCCCCTTGATAAAAATAGTTGGAAACATCAAGCATGGGATCATGGAATATTGCAAGAAAATTTAATATTACGAATATAATTTTATTGAAGCATTATATACCATTTACCATACTCCCTCCCCCTTTATCTAGCAGTACTCATATTAAAACACCAATGAAAAAAAATATGCCATGTTCGATTAGAAATTCGATGGCAAGCGTCATACATAGTCAAGGAGATAATAGCATGTAAGTATTGAACATTAATACTCCACATCAACCTAAGTCTTCTATTCACATAACTAGGATAGATACCAAATTTTTTGGAGATAGAGCCCAATTTAATAAAACAAGCATATATAGAATGATAATAAAATTTTAATACAAGTTTCATGTAGTAAATATGTATGTGACACAAAACTTGAATGATCTACAATAAGAATGATTGTAACATTAAAATTGATAACGATGTTAAACATCAATGCAAAAGCACACTTATCCACAACTAAAATATTCAATTCTCCCCTTGCTAAATAATCAACATCTGAAAACAACCAAATCAATATATGATTGTTAAGCACACCAAATTTAGCTTGCCACCCTACAGGTCATGAAAAAAAATTTATGGAAGGGAACAAAAAGATAAATTGAAAGTTTACCTTATTTTTACCTTAGGTAGCCAAACACTTGCAAATTTGTTTCATCTAATTTTGAGAAGCCCTAGACTCTATTCTCCCCCTTGAGCCTTTTAGAAATTTAAATGCTTTTGGGAACTTTTTAAATATTTCAAAATTATGGGCCAAACATTTAACAAAGTTTTGTCCATTTTTCATCGATCTATGCAAAATAGAATATTTAGGATGAAATTCTTCTTGGGTCTATAAGGGTTAGAAAAAATAGAGAATCTTGAGGTATCCAAATTTTTCTTCTTACTTTGTCCCACTTTTTAGATTTAATACTACTTGCATAAAACTCTGAAAAAAAATATTACCAATTGTAGTATTTAAATCAATAAAGTCATGGTAAGATCGGTAAAAATTATCAATGCAATTTTCTACCTGATTTTCCTCACTTTTTGGAGTTTATAAATCTTGAATACTCTTTTTCAACTCATGCTCTTCTTGGCCTTACTTTTCCACTAACTATGTATGGGGCTCACTTTTGTCATCACCATTCTTATCATCGCACTTTTCTTCTAGGTTGTTTCTATCATCAACAAGTCGAGCTTTGAATTTAGAGATCTTAATTGTCTGCTCGCTTGTAATTGTATCAAGATATGAAATATCTTCATTAGATCCATAATGACAACAAAGATAATCCCAAATCTCGTTGGCGCTCTTATAATGGAAAACTGATTTACAAATATCAATAGAAAGGCCGCAATATAGCGTATTCATGGCTATTGAATTTTTTGTCATCATTTTGTCATCATCATTGGTGAATTGATCTTTCGATTTTCCAATGCAATAGGACCTTTCTTGATAATCTCCCAAAGATCGATATCTTTGTTTTTAACATAAAGTTCCATGATTTCCTGCGAACAAAAATAATTAGTACCCATAAAAAGAGGTGGACAAATAGAATTAAGATTATAACTAGCCATGGGATCGAAGCTATTAGACGGTTAAGTCTCAAAATAATAACACCCGTGCTGATCCCAATTGAAGATTTAGATCACCTTAGAGGGCGGGTGAATATAGTGATTGTAGAAATAAGATTAAAGTTGAAATCAAATGCAGAAATTCAATAGAGATAATGCGCAATAATATTTTAACAAAGTTGGGCCTCAATTAGGCTTAGGTCCCTGCCTAGTGTTATCCAACTCTAGGATTCAACACTTTACTTCTCTCATTAAGGAACTCTTCAACAATCTCTCACAACTACCTTACTCAACCTGTTGGTTTAAGTTTGTAGGAGTTGATGTCACAAATTCCAAGTTCACTACTTAATAATTTTTCACACCTCAATTCTTTGATCTCAAAACAAAGCTAGTACGGTAATTCAAGGTGTAATCTCAATCGTTTTTCTAACTTAGATCCTTGCCCTTGCTCTTGCCACTCTCTTTATAGGCTTGCAAGTCGTGACCTCAATCAGCCAAGAAGGAAGATTCTACCCAGAATATCCTGAAATATGACTTCAACTGTTGAAGTGTGATCTGCAAATTTTGATTTGATATTCTGTGAACTGCAATATTCTGATTCGATTTGACCTCAATCAGGCACGGTGGATGAAGCTGCATAAGATCTTTCTCTTGCTCTTGTGATGTAGATGATATTGGTAATCGTTTAGAAACAAATAACAAGAGATGCGATTATCATTTTCATATTATTTTGCAAATCAATGTTATGTCTTATTTAGCATGTTTAATAGAATATTTCTTCATGTAAGTTAATTTAGCAAGATCAAATCATATAAGATTGAAACAATGTGATATTATTCATAATTGATCTTACATGATGCTCAAATTTTGAATTTCAATTTTGAATTGGCTAGAGTATATCAAACACATAAAATCTTTAGATGTTATCTGATGCCCACTTATTTTTCTACCCATAAATATATATTTGGATAGACAATTTAATCCAATCAAATCTGTTAATATTGTTCACCTAGATTATATGGATAAATATCCATATAAACTCAATATTCTATCATATCACTTCCATTAATAATCAACCAAAGCTTTTCGTCCAACACTTAAACTGTTCGAGTGCTAAGGTCATGTGTTAATCAGATATGCAACCAATTTGATGAGTTGGACCAATAAGAACGTTATGTATGAATTTGACAAATAATATAAATGTTCAATAAATGACTATTTCATATATAATTACTGTCCACATTGTTTGTTATCATCAAAACCATTATGTAACTCTTAGAGTGAACAATCTCCCCCTTTTTGATGATGACAAACAATAATACTAATAGGAAGTGATATCCGTATACATACATTGATTCTTGCACATACTTATCATAAGCTCATTCTTCTCCGCCTTTGCCATCATTAAAAAGGGATGTAGAATATAAACCAAGCAGTAGCATAGCTCCCCCCTTAATATAACACATATAAAGAAGGAAGGGTTAATGGTTAACCTTACAAGCTTAAATCCAATAACACATCATCAAAATCAACCAATTCACTTGGATATATCAAAAATGACATGCTACAAGAGATGTGAGTATGTGAAGGGAAACATATATGATAATTTAAAATAAATTACCTCTCCTCCTAAGGCAATTACATATGGGGCGTAGAACAAATAATCAAGAACAAGTCTCCCTTTCAAAAGTCATTAATCCAAGGTAATTCTTATGGCGTGAAATATACTAGTCAAGAACATAACAGCATTCATGCCAATTTATATTAATGGCGACCAAAACAAAAGTTATAGCTATATAAGTTATAATGTGTAGGTTATGTACCTTATTGATCAAGTTATTTTTCCTAACAAAATTGCTAAAACACATATGTATAACACCTTATGTAAGAGAGATGCAATAATACTTATCAGAATCTAGTCAAATCATGAAATCAGGTATATTTAGCCCAATATAATGTAGTTGTTTCATTTTTGACATATTTCCAACCAGATGCGTATTCATTATCATAAAGGTTCATATCCCATTTTGACATCATTTTTACCTTGAGAATTATAACCACAATAATAGGATATAATCAAACTATGGTATATATCTTGGTCTAACATGGGATGATATAATGCAATCAAGTATTATAGAGCTTCACAATTACATTTTGTTTGGATTAGCCTTTTTCGTCTTTCATCAAAACATATTGTGAATCATACAATGGTTCTCCTCTTTTTTATGGAAGATAGTGTCCACTTTAATAGAGATGAATACTTATCCGGATCTTATCATTTGGGCTTTCCAATTCATTTTTCTCTCCATTTTGCATGGGCTTTAGCAAAGAGGCAGTGCGTAGCCATGTAGACAATAAAGATTCTTCCAAATAGATAAGGTTGTCTCTCCCCCTTGATAAAAATAGTTGGAAACATCAAGCATGGGATCATGGAATATTACAAGAAAATATAATATTACGAAAATAATTTTATTGAAGCATTATATACCCATTTACCATACTCCCTCCCCCTTTATCCAGTACTCATATTAAAATACCAATGGAAAAAATATGCTATGTTCGATTAGAAATTCGATGGCGAGTGTCGTACATAGTCAAGGAGATAATAGCATGTAAGCATCGAACATTAATACTTCACATCAACCTAAGTCTTCCATTCACATAACTAGGAGAGATACCAAATTTTTTGGATCTAGAGCCCAATTTAATAAAACAAGCATATATAGAATGGTAATAAAATTTTAATGCAAGTTTCATGTCGTAAATATGTATGTGACACAAAACTTGAATGATGTACAACAAGAATGATTGTAACGTTAAAATTGATAATGATGTTAAACATCCATGCAAAAGAACACTTATCCACAAATAAAAATTCAATTCCCCCTTCGCTAAATAATCAACATCTAAAAACAATCAAACCAATATGTGATTGTTAGGCATACCAAATTTAGCTTGCCTCCTTACAGGTCATGAAAAAATATTTGTGGAAGGGAAAAAAAAGATAAATTAAAAGTTCACCTTATTTTTATCTTAGGTAGCCCAACACTTACAAATTTGTTTCTTCTGATTTTGAGAAGCCCTACATTCTATTCTCCACCCTAAACTTTTTAGAAATTTAAATGCTTATGGGGGGCCTTTTAAATATTTCAAAATTATGGGCCAAAAATTTTACAAAATTTTGTCTATTTTTCATAGAGCTATGCAAAATAGAATATTGAGGATGAAATTTTTCTTGGGTCCCTAAGGGTTAGAAATAAAAGAGAATCTTGAGGTATCCAAATTTTTCTTCTTACTTTCATCTCACTTTTTAGATTTAATACTACTTGCATAAAACTTTGAGAAAAATATTACAAATTGTAGTATTTAAATCAATGAAGTCGAGGTAAGATGGGTAAAAATTATCAATCCAATTTTCTACCTCATTTTTCTTACTTTTTGGTGTTGATAAGTCTTGAATATTGTTTTTCAACTCATACTTTTCTTGATCTTACTTTTCCAGTAACTCTATGTGAGGCCTACTTTTATCATCACCATTCTCATCATCGCACTTTTCATTTGGGTTGTTTCTATCATCAACATGTCGAGCTTTGAATTTAGTGATCTCAATTATCTCCTCGTTTGTAATTGTATCAAGATCTAAAATCTCTTCATTAGATCCATAATGACAACAAAGATAATCCTAAATCTCTTTAACACTCTGATAATGGTAAACTGATTCACAAATATGAATAGAAAGGCCACAATGCACCGTATTCATGGCTTTTGAATTTTTGGTCATCATCTTGTCATCAACATTGGCGAACTAATCCTTCGATTTTTTAATGCAATAGGACCTTTCTTGATAATCTCCCAAAGATCAATATCTTTGTGTTTAACATAGAGTTTCATGATTTCCTGCGAACAAAAATAATTAGTACCCATAAAAAGAGGTGGCCAATCAGAATCAAGATTATAACTAGCCATGGGATCGAAGCTACTGGATGGTTAAATCTCAAGATAATAACACCCATGCTGATCCCATTTGAAGATTTAGATCACCTTAGAGGGCTGGTAAATAGAGTGCTTGTAGAAATAAGATTAAAATTGAAATCAAATGCAGAAATTCAATAGAGATAATGCGCAATGATATTTTAACGAGGCTGGGCCTCAATTAGGCTTAGGTCCCCACCTAGTGTTATCCAACTCTAGGATTCAACACTCTGCTTCTCTTATTAATGAACTTTTTAACAATCACTCAGAGCTACCTCACTCTGGAGATCTCAATCACTTAAACCAACATCTTGGTTTAAGTTTGTAGGAGTTGTCCTCACAAATTCCAAGTTCACTCCTTAATATTTTTTCACGCATCAATTCCTTGATCTCAAAACAAAGCTAGTACGATAACTCAATATGAAATCTCAATCATTTTTCTCACTTACTTAGATGCTTGCTCTTGCTCCTACTGCCTCTATTTATAGGCTTACAAGTCGTGACCTCAATTAGTCAAGAAGGAAGATTCCACCCAGAATATCCTGAAATCTGATTTCAAGCCCTTAAAATGTGATCTACAAATTTTGATTTGATTTTCTGTGGACTGCCATATTCTAATTTCATTTTCTATACAAATCAGCCATGGCGGATGAAGTTGCATGAGATCTTTTTCTTGCTTTTGTGATGTAGATGATATTGGTAATCATTTAGAAACAAATAATAAGAGATTTGATCATCATTTTCATATTATTTTGCAAATCAACGTTATGTCCCATTTAGCATGTTTGATAGAATATTTCTTCATATAAGTTAATTTAGCAAGATCAAATTATATGAGATAGAATCAAAGTAATATTATTCATAATTGACCTTATATGATACTCACATTTTGAATTTTAAATTTGAATTAGCTAAAGTATATCAAACAACTAAGATCTATACATATTATCTGATACCCACATATTTTTCTATCCATGAATACATATTTGGATAGACAATTTAATCCGATTAAAACCGCTAATATTATTCACCTAGATTATATGGATAAATATCCATATAAACTCAATATTCTATCATATCACTTCCATTAATAATCAATCAAAGCTTTTCATCTAACACTTAAACTGTTTAAGTGCTAAGCTCATGTATTACTCGGATATGTAACCAATTTGATGAATTGAACCAATAAGAATGTTATGTATCAAACTGATAAATAATATAAATGCTTAATAAATTACCATTTCATATATAATTATTATCCAGGTTGTTTGTTATCGTCAAAATCATTATGTAACTCTTAGAGTCCACAATATCCCCCTTTTTGATGAAGAAAAAGAACAATACTAATAGGAAGTGATATTCGTATACATACCTTGGTTCTTGCATGCACTTATCATAAGCTCATTCTTCTCCCCATTTGCCATCATTAAAAAGGGATTTACAATATAAACCAAGCAGTAGCATAGCTCCCCCCTTAATATGACACTTATAAAGAAGGAAGGGTTAACCTCATAAGCTTAAATCCAATAACACATCATCAAAATCAACCAATTCACTTGCATATCTCAAAAATGACATGCTAGAAGAGATGTGAGTATAGGAAGGGAAAAAAATATGATAATTTAGAATAAAATGCTACTCCTCCTAAGGCAATTATATATGGGGCATAGAACAAATAATCAAGAAAATGTCTCCTTTTCGATTGTCATTAATCCAAGGTAATGAAATATATACTAGTGAAGAACATAACAGTTTTCATGCCAATTTATATTGACAGCTACAAAAAAGAAAGTTATAGCCGTATAAGTTATAATGTGCAGGTTATGTACCATATTAATCAAGTTATTTTTCTAACAAAATAGCTAAAACACATATATAGAACACCTTATGCAAAAGAGATGCAATAGTATTTATCAGAATCTGGTCAATTAATGAAATCGAGTGTATTTACCTCAATATAATGTAGTTATTTCATTTTTGACATATTTCCAACCAGATGCCTATTCAGTATCATAAAGGTTCTCATATCTCATTTTGACATCATTTTTATCTTGAGAATTATAACCACAATAACAGGATATAATCAAAGCATGGTATATATCTTGGCCCAGCATGGGATGATATAATGTAATCAAGTATTACAGAGCTTCACAATTACATTTTATTTGGATTAGCCTTTTTCGTCTTAAATCAAAACATATTGTGAATCATATTATGGTTCTGCCCTTTTTCACAATTACATTCGATGGCAAGTATCATACACAGTCAAGGAGATAATAGCATGTAAGTAGTGAACATTAAAACTCCGCATCAACCTAAGTCTTCTATTCACGTAACTAGGATAGATACCAAAATTTTTCGATCTAGAGCCCAATTTAATAAAACAAGCATATATGGAATGATAACAAAATTTTAATGCAAGTTTCATGTAGTAAATATGTATGTGACATAAAATTTGAACGATGTACAATAAGAATGATTGTAATGTTAAAATTGATAACGATGCTAAACATCCATGCAAGAGAACACTTATCTACAAATGAAATATTCAATTCCCCCTTTGCTAAATAATCAACATCTAAAAACAATGAAACCAATATGTGATTGTTAAGCATACGAAATTTCACTTGCCTCCCTACCGGTCACGAAAAAAAATTTATGGAAGGGAAAAAAAGATAAATTAAAAGTTTACCTTATTTTTACCTTGGGTAGCCCAACACTTACAAATTTTTTTCTTCTGATTTTGAGAAGCCCTGCATTCTTTTCTCCCCCTTGAACTTCTTAAAAATTTAAATGCTTGTGGGGACTTTTTAAATATTTCAAAATTATGGGCAAAAAACTTCACAAAATTTTGTCCATTTTTCATAGAGCTATGCAAAATAGAATTTTAGGATGAAATTTTTCTTGGGTCCATAAGGGTTAGAAAAAAGAGAGAATCTTGAGGTATCCAAATTTATTTTCGTACTTCTATCCGACTTCTTAGATTTAATACTACTTGCATAAACTTTGAAAAAAATATTACCAATTGTAGTACTTAAATTAATAAAGTCGAGGTAAGATCGGTAAAAATTATCAATGCAATTTTCTGCCTCATTTTCCTTACGTTTTGGAGTTGACAAGTCTTGAATATTGTTTTTGAACTCATACTCTTCTTGGTCTTACTTTTCCACTAACTCTGTATGAAGCTTACTTTTTTAATCACCATTCTCATCATCGCACTTTTCATCTGGGTTGTTTGCATCATCAACATGTCGAGCTTTGAATTTAGTGATCTCAATTGTCTCCTCGTTTGTAATTATATCAAGATCTGAAATCTCTTCATTAGATCGATAATGACAACAAAGATAATCCCAAATCTCTTTACCGCTCTTATAATGGAAGATTAATTCACAAATATCAATAGAAAGGCCGCAATACAGTGTATTAATGGCTTTTGAATATTGGGTCATCATCTTGTCATCATCATTGGCAAACTGATCCTTCGATTTTTTAATGCAATAGGACATTTCTTGATAATCTCCCAAAGATTGATATCTTTGAGTTTATAGAGTTCCATGATTTCCTGCCACCAAAAATAATTAGTACCCATAGAAAGAGGTGGACAATTATAATCAAGATTATAACTAGCCATCGGATCGAAGCTATTCGATAGTTAAGTCTCAAGATAATAACATCCGCTCTGATACCAATTGAAGATTTAGATCTTCCTAGAGGGCGGGTGAATAGAGTGATTCCAAAAATAAAATTAAAATTAAAATCAAATGCGGAAATTCAATAGAGATAACGCGTAACGATATTTTAATAAGGTTCGGCTTTAATTAGGCTTAGGTCCCCACCTAGAGTTACTCAACTCTAGCATTCAACACTCTACTTCTCTTATTAAGATAAACTCTTTAACAATTACTTCGAGCTACCTCACTTTAGATATCTCAATCACTTAAACCAACCTCTTGGTTTAAGTTTGTATGAGTTGACTCACAAATTCCAAGTTCACTCCTTAATGACTTTTCACACCTCAATTTTTTAATCTCAAAACAAAGCTAGTACGATAACTCAATGTGCAATCTCAATCATTTTTCTCACTTACTTAGGTCCTTGCTGTTGCTCTTGCCGCCTCAATTTATAGGCTTGCAAGCAGTAACCTCAATCAGCCAAGAAGGAAGATTTTGCCTAGAATATCCTGAAATCCGATTTCAAGCCCCTGAAATGTGATCTGCAAATTTTGATTTGATTTCCTGTGAACTGTAATATTCTGATTTGATTTTTTGTGCAAATCAGCCACGGTGGATGGAGCTGCATAAGATCTTTTTCTTGCTCTTGTGATGTAGGTGATATTGGTAATCATTTAGAAACAAATAATAACAGATTTGATCATATTTCATGTTATTTTACAAGTCAATGTTATGTCTCATTTAGCGTGTTCAATAGAATATTTCTTCATATACATTAATTTAGCAAGATCAAATCATATGAGATTGAATCAAAGGAATATTATTCATAATTAATCTTGTATGATACTCAAATTTTGAATTTCAATTTTGAATTGGCCAGAGTATATCAAAAAAAATAAAATATTTAGATATTATCTGATACCCACATATTTTTCCATCCATAAATACATATTGATAGACAATTTAATCTAATCAAATCCGTTAATATTATTCACCTAGATTATATGGATAAATATCCATATGAAACTCAATATTCTATCATATCACTTCCATTAATAATTAATCAAAGTTTTTCATCCAACACTTAAACTGTTCAAGCGCTGAGCTCATGTATTAATCAGATATGTAACCAATTTGATGAATTGAACCAATAAGAACATTATGTATGAAACTGACAAATAATGTAAATGTTCAATAAATGACTATTTCATACATAATTATTATCCATGTTGTTTGCTATTGTCAAAATCATTATGTAACTCTTAGACTCAACAATCTCCCTCTTTTTGATGATGACAAACAGTAATACTAATAGCAGGAGATATTCACATACATACCTTGATTCTTGCATACACTTATCATAAGCTCATTCTTCTCCCCATTTGCCCTCATTAAAAAGGGATGTAGAATATAAACCAAGCAGTAGCATAGCTACCCTCTTAAAATGACACTTATAAAGAAGGAAGGGTTAACCTCAGAAGCTTAAATCCAATAACATATCATCAAATTCAACCAATTCACTTGGATATCTCAAAAATGGCATGATACAAGAGATGTGAGTATATGAAGGGAAAAATATATGATAATTTAGAATAAATTACCTCTCCTCCCAAGGCAATTATACATGGGACATAGAACAAATAATCAAGAAAAAATCTCCCTTTCGAAAATCATTAATCCAAGGTAATTCTTATGGCGTGAAATATAGTAGTCAAGAACATAAGAGTATTCATCCCAATTTATATTAACGGCTGCCCAAAAAAAAAAAAAAGAAGTTATAGCCATATGAGTTATAATGTGCAGATTATGTACAATATTAATCAAGTTTTGTTTGCTAACAAAATAGTTAAAACACATGTATATAACACCTTATGCAAGAGAGATGCAATAATATTTTTCAGAATCTAGTCAAATGATGAAATCAAGTATATTTAGCTCAATATAATGTAGTGATTTCATTTTTGACATATTTCCAACCAGATGCCTATTCGGTATCATAAAAGTTCTCATATCTCATTTTGATATCATTTTTATCTTGAGAATTATAACCACAATAATAGGATATAATCAAAGTATGGTATATATCTTGGTCCAACATGGGATAATATAATACAATCAAGTATTATAGAGATTCACAATTACATTTAATTTGGATTAGCCTTTTTCGTACTTCATCAGAACATATTGTGAATCATATAATGGTCCTCTCCTTTTTTATGAAAGATAGAGTCCAATTTAATAGAGATGAATACTTATCATGATCTTATCATTTGGGCTTTCCAATTCATTTTTCTCCCCATTCTGCATGGGTTTCATCAAAGAGGCAGTGCGTAGCCATGCAAACAATAAAGATTCTTCCAAATAGATAAGGTTGTCTTTCCCCCTTATAAAAATAATTGGAAACACCAAGCATGGGGTCGTGGAATATTATAAGAAAATGCAATATTACAAATATAATTTTATTGAAGCATTATATACCATTTACCATACTCTCTCCCCCGTTATCCAATAATCATATTAAAATACCAATGAAAAAAATATGTTGTGTTCAATTAGAAATTCGATGGCAAGTATCATACACAGTCAAGGAGATAATAGCATATAAGTATTGAACATTAATACTCCACATCAACCTAAGTCTTCTATTCACATAACTAGGATAGATACCAAACTTTTTGGATCTAGAGCCCAATTTAATAAAACAAGCATATATAGAATGATAGTAAAATTTTAATGCAAGTTTCATGTAGTAAATATGTGTGTGACACAAAATTTGAATGATATACAGCAAGAATGGTTGTAATGTTAAAATCGATAATGATGTTAAACATCCATGCAAGAGAACACTTATCCACAAATAAAATATTCAATTCCCCCTTTGCTAAATAATCCACATCTAAAAACAATCAAACCAATATGTGATCGTTAAGTATACCAAATTTAGCTTGCCTCCCGACAGGTCATGAAAAAAAAATTTATGGAAGGGGAAAAAAATGATAAATTAAAAGTTTACCTTATTTTTACCTTAGGTAACCTAACACTTACAAATTTTTTTCTTCTAATTTTGAGAGCCCTACATTCTATTCTCCCCCTTGAGCTTTTTACAAATTTAAATACTTGTGGGGACTTTTTAAATATTTCAAAACTATGGGCCAAAAATTTCACAAAATTTTGTCCATTTTTCATAGAGCTATGCAAAATAGAATATTTAGGATGAAAATTTTCTTGGGTCCATAAGGGTTAGAAACAAGAGTGGACCTTGAGATAGCCAAATTTTTCTTCTTACTTTTGTCCCAATTTTTAGATTTAATACTACTTGCATAAAACTTTGCAAACAATATTACCAATTGTAGTATTTAAATCAATAAAGTCAAGGTAAGATCGGGAAGAATTATCAATGCAATTTCCTACCTCATTTTCCTTACTTTTTGGAGTTGATAAGTCTTGAATATTCTTTTTGAACTCATGCTCGCCTTGGTCTTGCTTTTCCACTAACTCTATATGAGGCCCGCTTTTGTCATCACCATTCTCATCATCACACTTTTCATTTGGGTGTTTCTATCATCAACATGTTGAGCTTTGCATTTAGTGATCTCAATTGTCTCCTCGTTTGTAATTATATCAAGATCAGAAGTGTCTTCGTTAGATCCGTAATGACAACAAAGATAATCTCAAATCTCTTTGGCGCTTTTATAATGGAAAACTGATTCACAAATTTCAACAAAAACGCCACAATATAGTGTGTTCATGGCTTTTGAATTTTCTGTCATCGTCTTGTCATCATCATTGGCGAACTAGTCCTTCGATTTTTTAATGCAATAGGACCTTTCTTGATAATCTCCCAAAGATTGATATCTTTGTGTTTAACATTGAGTTCTATGACTTTCTGCCACAAAAAATAATTAGTACCCATAAAAAGAGGTGGACAATCAAAATCAATATTTAACTAGCCATGGAATCGAAGCTACGAGACGGTTAAGTCTCAACATAATAACACCCGCTCTGATACCAATTGAAGATTTAGATCACCCTAGAGGGCGGATGAATAGAGTGATTGCAGAAATAAAATTAAAATTGAAATCGAATGTGAAAATTCAATACAGATAATGCGCAATGATATTTTAATGAGGTTCGGCCTCAATTGGGCTTAGGTCCCTACCTAGAGTTATCCAACTCTAGGATTCAATACTCTACTTCTCTTATTAAGATGAACTCTTTAACAATCTCTTAGAGATACCTCACTCTAGAGATCTCAATCACTTAAACCAACCTCTTGGTTTAAGTTTGTAGGAGTTGACCTCACAAATTCCAAGTTCACTCCTTAATAATTTTTCACACCTCAATTCTTTGATCTCAAAACAAAGCTAGTACAATAACTCAATGTGTAATCTCAATTGTTTTTCTCACTTACTTAGACCCTTGCTCTTGCTCTTGCTGCCTCTATTTATAGGCTCGCAAGTCATGACCTCAATCAGCCAAGAAGGAAGATTTTGCGGAGAATATCCCGAAATCTAATTTCACCCTTGAAATGTGATCTACAAATTTTGATTTGATTTGTTGTGAACTACAATATTCTGATTTGATTTTCTGTGCAAGTTAGCCATAGTGGATGAAGCTGCATAAGATATTTTCCTTGCTCTTGTGATGTAGATGATATTGGTAATCAATTAGAAACAAATAACAAGAAATTTGATTATCATTTTTATATTATTTTGCAAATCAATGTTATGTCTCATTTGGCACGTTCAATAGAATATTTCGTCACATAAGTTAATTTAGCAACACCAAATCATGTGAGATTGAATCAAAGTAATATTATTCATAATTGATCTTGTATGATACTCAAATTTTGAATTTCAAATTTGAATTGGCTAGAGTATATCAATCAAATAAAATCTTTAGATATTATCTGATACCCACAAATTTTTCTATCCATAAATTCGTTGATATTCTTCACCTAGATTATTTGGATAAATATCCATATAAATTCAATATTCTATCATATCACTTCCATTAATAATCAATCAAAGCTTTTCGTCTAACACTTAAACTGTTCAGGTGCTAAACTCATGTATTGATCAGACATGTAATCAATTTGATGAATTGGACCAATAAGAATGCTATGTATGAAACTGACAAATATCATAAATATTTAATAAATGACTATTTCATATATAATTATTATCCACATTATTTGTTATCGTCAAAATCATTATGTGGCTCTGAAAGTCAACAATCTCCCCCTTTTTGATGATGACAAACAATAATAGCAACTGGAAGTGCTATTCGTATACATTCCTTGATTCTTGCATACAGTTATCATAGCTCATTCAACTAGGAATTCGATGGCAAGTATCATACATAGTCAAGGAGATAATAGGATGTAAGTATTGAACATTAATATTCCACATCAACCTAAGTCTTTTATTCACATAAGTAGAATAGATACAAAAATTTTTGGATCCAGAGCCCAATTTAATAAAACAGGCATATATAGAATGATAGTAAAATATTAATGCAAGTTTCATGCAGTAAATATGCATGTGACACAAAATTTGAATGATACACAACAAGAATGATTGTAGCACTAAAATCGATAATGATGTTAAACATTCATGGAAGAGAACACTTACCCACAAATAAAATATTCAATTCCCCCTTTGTAAAATATTCAACATCTAAAAACAATCAAACCAATATGTGATTGTTAAGCATACCAAATCTAGCTTGCCTCCCTACAGGTCATGAAAAAAAAAATTTATAGAAGGAGGAAAAAAAAGATGAATTAAAAGTTTACCTTGTTTTTACCTTAGGTGGCCTAACACTTACAAATTTTTTTTCTTCTAATTTTAACAAGCCCTACATTCTATTCCCCCCCCCCCCCCTTGAGCTTTTTAGACATTTAAATGCTTATGGGGACTTTTTAAATATTTCAAAATTATGGACCAAAAGTTCTACAAAATTTTGTCCATTTTTTATAGAGCTATGCAAAATAGAATGTTTAGGACGAAGTTTTTCTTGGGGCCTTAAGGGTTAAAAATAACAGAGAATCTTGAGGTAGTCAAATTTTTCTTCTTACTTTTGTCCCACTTTTTAGATTTAATACAACTCGCATAAAACTTAGAAAAAAAAATATTACCAATTGTAGTATTTAAATCAATAAAGTCGAGGTAAGATCGGGAAAAATTATCAATGCAATTTTCTACCCTATTTTCCTTACGTTTTGGAGTTGATAAGTCTCGAATATTCTTTTTGAACTCATACTCTTCTTGGTCTTGCTTGTCTACTAACTCTGTATGAGGCCCACTTTTTTCATTGTCATTCTCATCATCGCACTTTTCATCTGGGCTGTTTCTATCATCAACATGTCAAGCTTTGAATTTAGTGATCTCAATTGTCTCCTCATTTGTAATTATATCAAGATCTGAAATATCTTCATTTGATCGATAATGATAACAAAGATAATCCCAAATCTCTTTGGCGCTCTTATAATGGAAGATTGATTCACAAATATCAATAGAAAGGCCGCAATATAGCACATTAATGGCTTTTGAATTTTTGATCATCATCTTGTCATCATCATTGGCAAACTGATCCTTCGATTTTTTAATACAAGAGGACCTTTCTTGATAATCTTCCAAAGATTGATATCTTTATGTTTAACATAGAGTACTATGATTTCCTGCCACCAAAAATACTTAGTACCCATAAAAAGAGGTGGGCATTCAGAATCAAGATTATGACTAGCCATAGAATCGAAGCTATTAGACGGTTAAGTCTTAAGATAATAACACCAGCTCTGATAACAATTGAAGATTTAGATCACCCCAGAGGGTGAGTGAATTGAGTGATTGTAGAAATAAAATAAAAATTGAAATCAAATGCAGAAATTCAATAGAGATAATGCACAATGATATTTTAACGAGGTTGGGCCTTAATTAGGCTTAGATCCCCTCCTAAAGTTATCCGACTCTAGGATTCAACATTCTACTTCTTTTATTAAGATGAACTCTTTAACAATCACTCAGAGCTACCTCACTTTAGAGATCTCAATCACTTAAGCCAACCTCTTGGTTTAAGTTTATAGGAGTTGACCTCACAAATTCCAAGTTCACTCCTTAATAATTTTTCACACCTCAATTCTTTGATCTCAAAATAAAGCTAGTGCGATAACGCAATGTGTAATCTCAATCATTTTTCTCACGTGCTTTGATACTTGCTCTTGCTCTTGCCACCTCTATTTATAGGCTTGCAAGTCGTGACCTCAATTAGCCAAGAAGGAAGATTCTGCCCTGAATACCCTGAAATCTGATTTCAAGCCCTTGAAATATGATCTGTAAATTTTGATTTGATTTTCTGTGAATTGCAATATTCTGATTTGATTTTCTATGCAAATCAGCCACGGTGGAGGAAGCTACATAATATCTTTTTGTTGCTCTTGTGATGTAGATTGTATTGGTAATCATTTAGAAACAAATAACAAGAGATTTGATCATCATTTTCATATTTTTTTTGCAAATCAATGTTATGTCTCTTTGAGCATGTTCAATAGAATATTTCTTCATATAAGTTAATTTAGCAAGCTCAAATCATTTGAGATTGAATCAAAGTAATATTATTCATAATTAATCTTATATGATACTAAAATTTTGAATTTCAAATTTGAATTGGCTAGAGTATATCAAACAAATAAAATCTTTAGACATTATCTGATACCCACATATTTTTCTATCCATAAATACAATTTTGGATAGACAATTTAATCCAATCAAATCAGTTAATATTATTCACCTATATTATATGGATAAATATCCATATAATCTCAATATTCCATCATGTCACTTCAGTTAATAATCAATCAAAGTTTTGCGGCCAACACTTAAACTATTCAAGTGCTAAGCTCATCTATTAATCAGATATGTAACCAATTTGATGAATTTGACTAATAAGAACGTTATGCATGAAACTCACAAACAATATAAATGTTCAATAAATGACTATTTCATATATAATTATTATCCACATTGCTTGTTATCGTCAAAATCATTACGTAACTCTTAGAGTCAACAATCTCCCCCTTTTGATGATGACAAATAATAATAATAATAGGAAGTGATATTCGTATACATACCTTGATTCTTGCATACACTTATCATAAGCTCATTCTCCCCCCTCCCCCTCGCCATCATTAAAAAGGGATGTGGAATATATACCAAATAGTAGCATAGGTCCCCCCTTCATATGGCACTTATAAAGAAGGAAGGGTTAACCTCACAAGCTTAAATCCAATAGCACACCATCAAAATCAGCCAATTCACTTGGATATCTCAAAAATGACATGCTATAAGAGATGTGAGTGTATGAAGGGAAAAATATATGATAATTTAGAATAAATTACCCCTCCTCCTAAGGCAATTATATATGGGCCATATAACAAATAATCAAGAAAAAGTCTCCCTTTCAAAAGGCATTAATCCAAGGTAATGCCTGTGGCGTGAAATATACTAGTCAAGAATATAATAGTATTCATGCCAATTTATATTGACGACTACCCAAAAAAAAAAGTTATAGCTGTATAAGTTATAATGTGTAGGTTATGCGTCATATTATTCAAGTTATTTTTCCTAACAAAATAGCTAAAACACATATATATAACACCTTATGCAAGGGAGATGGAATAATATTTATCCGAATCTAGTCAAATGACGAAATCAAGTATATTTAGCTCAACATACTGTACTTATTTCATTTTTGACATATTTCCAACCAGAAGCCTATTCAGCATCATAAAGGTTCTCATATCTCATTTTGAAATCATTTTTATCTTGAGAATTATAACAACAATAATAGGATATAATCAAAGTATGGTATATATCTTGGTCCAACATGGGATGATATAATGCAATCAAGTATTATAGAGCTTCACAATTACATTTTTTTTGAATTAGCCTTTTTCATCTTTCATCAAAACATATTGTGAATCATATTTTGGTTCTCTCCATTTTTATGGAAGATAGAGTCCAATTTAATAGAGATGAATACACATCATCATCTTATCATTTGGGCTTTCCAATTCATTTTTCTCCCTATTTTGCATGGGCTTCATCAAAGAGGCAGTGCGTAGCCATGTATACAATAAGATTCTTCCAAATAGATAAGATTGCCTCTCCCCCTTGATAAAAATAATTGGAAACATCAAGCATGGGGTCATGGAATATTATAAGAAAATGTAATATTACGAATATAATTTTATTGAAGCATTATACACTGTTTACCATACTCTCACCCCCGTTGTCCAGTAATCATATTAAAATACCAATGAAAAAAATATGCTATGTTCAATTAGAAATTTGATGGCAAGTATCATGCATAGTTAAGGACATAATAGCATGTAAGTATTGAACTTTAATACTCCACATCAACCTAAGTCTTTTATTCACATAACTAGGGTAGATACCATAATTTTCGGATCTAAAGCCCAATTTAATAAAACAAGCATATATAGAACGATAGTAAAATTTAATGCAAGTTTCATGTGGTAAATATGTATGTGACACAAAATTTGAATGATATACAACAAGAATGATTATAACGTTAAAATCGATAATGATGTTAAACATCCATGCAAGAGAACACTTCTCCATAAATAAAATATGCAATTCTCCCATTGCTAAATAATCAACATCTAAAATCAATCAAAGTAATATGTGATTGTTAAGCATACCAAATTTAGCTTGCCTCCCTACAGGTCATGGAAAACAAAAAAAATTTGTAAAAGGGGAAAAAAAAAAAAGATGAATTAAAAGTTTACCTTATTTTTACCTTAGGTGGCCTAACACTTACAAATTTTTTTTCTTTTGATGTTGACAAGCCCTACATTCTATTCTCCCCCTTGAGCTTTTTAGACATTTAAATGCTTGTGGGGACTTTTTAAATATTTCAAATTATGGACCAAAAACTTCACAAAGTTTTGTCCATTTTTCATAGAGCTATGCAAAATAGAATATGTAGGATGAAATTTTTCTTGGGCCCTTAAGGGTTAAAAATGACAGAGAATCTTGAGGTAGTCAAATTTTTCTTCTTACTTTTATCCCACTTTTTAGATTTAATACTACTTGCATAGAACTTTGAAAAAAAAAATATTACCAATTGTAGTATTTAAATCAATAAAGTCGAGGTAAGATCGGAAAAAATTATCAATGCAATTTTCTACCCTATTTTCCTTACGTTTTGGAGTTGATAAGTGTTGAATATTCTTTTTGAACTCATACTCTTCTTAGCCTTGCTTTTCTGCTAACTCTGTATGAGGTTCACTTTTTCATCACCATTCTCATCGTTGCACTTTTCATCTGGGCTGTTTCTATCATCAACATGTCAAGCTTTGAATTTAGTGATCTCAATTCTCCTTGTTTGTAATTATATCAAGATCTGAAATATCTTCATTAGATCGATAATGACAACAAAGACAATCCCAAATCTCTTTGGCGCTCTTATAATGGAAGATTGATTCACAAATATCAATAGAAAGGCCGCAGTATAGCACATTAATGGCTTTTGAATTTTTGGTCATCATCTTGTCATCATCATTGGCAAACTGATCCTTCGATTTTTTAATGCAAGAGGACCTTTCTTGATAATCTTCCAAAGATCGATATCTTTGTGTTTAACATAGAGTACTATGATTTCCTACCACCAAAAATACTTAGTACCCATAAAAAGAGGTGGACAATCAGAATCAAGATTATAACTAGCCATCGGATCGAAGCTATTAGACGGTTAAGTCTAAAGATAACAACACCGGCTCTAATAACAATTGAAGATTTAGATCACCCCAAAGGGCGGGTGAATTGAGTGATTGTAGAAATAAAATTAAAATTGAAATCAAATGCAGAAATTCAATAGAGATAATGCGCAATGATATTTTAACGAGGTTGAGCCTTAATTAGGCTTAGATCTCCTCCTAAAGTTATCCGACTCTAGGATTCAACACTCTACTTCTCTTATTAAGATGAACTCTTTAACAATATCTCAGAGCTATGTCACTCTAGAGATCTCAATCACTTAAACCAACCTCTTGGTTTAAGTTTGTAAGAGTTGACCTCTCAAATTCCAAGTTCACCCCTTAATAATTTTTCACACCTCAATTCTTTGATCTTAAAACAAAGCTACTACGATAACTCAATGTGTAATCTCAATCGTTTTTCTCACTTACTTAGATCCTTGCTCTTGCTCTGCCACCTCTATTAGGCTCGCAAGTCATGACCTCAATCAGCCAAGAGGGAAGATTTTGCCCAGAATATCCTGCAACCTGATTTCAAGCCCTTGAAATATGATCTGCAAATTTTGATTTGATTTTCTGTGAACTGCAATATTCTGATTTGATTTTCTGTGGAAATCAGCATGGTGGATGAAGCCGCATAAAATCCTTTTCTTGCTCTTGTGATGTAGACAATATTGGTAATTATTTAGAGACAAATAATAAGAAATTTGATCATCATTTTCATATTATTTTGCAAGTCAATGTTATGTCTCATTTGGCACATTCGATAGAATATTTCTTCATATAAGTTAATTTAGCAAGACCAAATCATGTGAGATTGGATCAAAGTAATATTATTCATAATTGATCTTATATGATACTCAAATTTTGAATTTCAAATTTGAATTGGCTAGAGTATATCAATCAAATAAAATTTTTAGATATTATCTAATACCCATAAATTTTTCTATCCATCACTTCGTTAATATTATTCACCTAGATTATACGGATAAATATTCATATAAATTCAATATTCTATCATACCACTTCCATTAATAAACAATCAAAGCTTTTCGTCCAACACTTAAACTGCTCAGGTGCTAAGCTCATGTATTAACCAGGCATACAACCAATTTGATGAATTAGACCAATAAGAACGTTATGTGTGAAACTGACAAATATCATAAATATTCAATAAATGACTATTTTATATATAATTATTATCCACATTGTTTGTTATCATCAAAATTATTATGTGACTCTGAAAGTCAACAACCTCCCCCTATTTGATAATGACAAACAATAATACTAATTGGAAGTGATATTCGTATACATACCTTGATGCTTGCATACAGTTATCATAGCTCATTCAATTAGGAATTCGATGGCAAGTATCATACATAGTCAAGGAGATAATAGCATGTAAGTATTGAACATTAATATTCCACATCCACCTAAGTCTTCTATTCACATAACTAGGATAGATACCAAGATTTTTGGATCTATAGCCCAATTTAATAAAACAAGCATGTATAAAATGATAGTAAAATTTTTGCAAGTTTCATGTGGTCAATATGTATGTGACATAAAATTTGAATGATATACAACAAGAATGATTGTAATGCTAAAATCGATAATGATGTTAAACATCCATGCAAGTGAACACTTACCCACAAATAAAATATTCAATTCCCCCTTTGCAAAATATTTAATATCTAAAAACAATCAAACCAATATGTAATTGTTAAGCATACCAAATTTAACTTGCCTCACTATAGGTCATGAACAAAAAAATTTATGGAAGGGAAAAAAAAAAAGATAATTTAAAAGTTTACCCTATTTTTACCTTAGGTAATCCAACACTTACAAATGTTTTTCCTCTGATTTTAAGCAGCCCTACATTCTATTCTCTCCCTTGAGCTTTTCAAAAATTTAAATGCTTGTGGGAACTTTTTAAATATTTCAAATTATGGGCCAAAAATTTCACAAAATTTTGTCCATTTTTCATAGAGCTATGCAGAATAGAATATTTAGAATGAAATTTTTCTTGGGTCCATAAGGGTTAGAAACAAGAGAGAATCTTAAGGTAGCCAAATTTTTCTTCTTACTTTTGTCCCACTTTTTAAATTTAATACTACTTGCATAAAACTTTGAAAAACATACTACTATTTGTAGTATTTCAATCAATAAAGTTGAGGTAAGATCGGGAAGAATTATCAATGCAATTTTCTACCTTATTTTCCTTACTTTTTGGAGTTGATAAGTCTTGAATATTCTTTTTCAACTCATACACTTCTTGGTCTCGCTTTTCCACTAACTCTGTATGAGGCTTACTTTTGTCATCACCATTCTCATCATCGCACTTTTCATATGGGCTATTTCTATGGTTCAGCTTTGAATTTAGTGATCTCAATTGCCTCATCGTTTGTAATTGTATAAAGATCTGAAATGTCTTCATTAGATCCATAATGACAACAAAGACAATCTCAAATCTCTTTGGCGTTCTTATAATAGAAAACTGATTCACAGATATCAATAGAAAGGCCACAATATACCTATTCATGGATTTTGAATTTTTGGTCATCATCTTGTCATCATCATTGCCAAATTGATCCTTCCATTTTTTTGATGCAATATCACCTTTCTTGATAATCTCCCAAAGATCGATATCTTTGTGTTTAACATAGAGTTCCATGATTTCCTGCCACCAAAAATAATTAGTACCCATAAAAAGAGGTGGACAATCCAAATCAAGATTATAACTAGCCATGGGATCGAAGCTATTAGATGGTTAAGTCTCAAGATAATAACACCGGCTCTGATACCAATGGAAGATTTAGATCTCCCTAGAGAGTGGGTGAATAGAGTGATTGAAGAAATAAAATTAAAATTGAAATCAAATGCAGAAATTCAATAAAGATGATGCGCAATGATCTTTTAACGATGTTAGCCCTCAATTAAGCTCACGTCCCTGCATAGAGTTATCCAACTGTAGGATTCAATACTCTACTTCTCTTATTAAGATGAACTCTTTGACAATCTCTCAGAGCTACGTCGCTCTAGAGATCTCAATCACTTAAACCAACCTCTTGGTTTAAGTTTGTAAGGGTTGACCTCATAAATTCCAAGTTCACCCCTTAATAATTTTTCACACCTCAATTCTTTGATCTTAAAACAAAGCTAGTACGATAACTCAATGTGTAATCTCAATCGTTTTTCTTACTTACTTAGATCCTTGCTCTTGCTCTTGTGGCCTCTATTTATGGGCTTGCAAGTCATGACCTCAATCAGCCATGAAGGAAGATTCTGCTCAGAATATCTTGAAATCTGATTTCAAGCCCTTCAAATGTGATCCACAAATTTTGATTTGATTTTTTGTGAACTGCAATATTCTGATTTGATTTTCTGTGCAAATCAGCCATAGTGAATGAAGTTGCATAAGATCTTTTTCTTGCTCTTGTGATGTAGATGATATTGGTAAATCGTTTAGAAACAAGTAACAAGAGATTTGATCATCATTTTGATATTATTTTGCAAATCAATGCTGTGTTCAATAGACTATTTCTTCATATAAGTTAATTTAGCAAAATCAAATCATATGAGATTGAATCAAAGTAATATTATTCATAATTGATTTTATATGATACTCAAATTTTGAATTTCAAATTTGAATTGGCTAGAGTATATCAATCAAATAAAATGTTTAGATATTATCTGATACCCACATATTTTTCTATCCATAAATACATATTTGGATAGACAATTTAATCCAATCAAATCCGTTAATATTATCCACCTAGATCGTATGGATAAATATCCATATAAACTCAATATTCTATCGTATCATGTCCATTAATAATCAATCAAAGCTTTTTGTCCAACACTTAAATTGTTCAAGTGCCAAGCTCATGTATTAATTAGATGCGTAAACAATTTGATGAATCGGACCAATAAGAACGTTATGTGTGAAATTGACAAATAATATAAATATTCAATAAATGACTATTTCATATACAATTATTATACGCATTATTTGTTATCGTCAAAATCATTATGTGACTCTTAGATTCAACACCTTATAATATAAAAAACCAAATAACATGTCAATCACTCAAAAAATTTGGTTAGTCATATTTATGTTGTATGAACACAAACTTTATAGATATAGTTATACATGCAATAATGAAATACTCAAGTTGCATTATCTTTTGTAACACAATTACCAAATAAAAGCAGCTCACGTGTGAATCGCCCAATAATGAATATTAATAGTCATACATTACTTGCGAGGTCATGCTACGAAATTAAACAATTAATCTATCATATTGGTCGTCAATTATAAATGTTATTAGTACTTCAATTAAATCCCCAAAATAGCGAATTATGTAAAAATTTTAGTTATTATTTGATAACGTTATTAGTCATATTTATATTGTAATTTTGGTCATATATTATAATGTTACATGCAAATTAAACAGACATTAGCATACACTCTTATGGACAATATTAAAGAGTATCAACATCTAACTTGGGTTATTTTCAAGAGCTTTGCAGGTGGGCGAATACCCAGTCCTGTAATAAGCACTAACAAACAAATTCCAATTAATTTTCATTGGAAAACCACATTCTTTGTTCAGGGTTAGGGTTTGGGGGGCCGGTAATGCATCTTTAGCCGAACCAACCCATACTTAGGGATGATAATATAGTTCGAATTCGATGCAAATTCGATCCAATGGGAGGTAAAATTATCCAATTTGAACCAATAAAAAAATAATCCGATTCCAATATGATGAAAATAATTTGAATTCGATTCGAATGCGCTCGTATTTGGAGGAGAGTCCATCTAATTTGATATCTTTTTTTTAGTAATTTCACATTTATTTGAAGATAGAAAACTCCTATTATCATACCCAGAAAAATTTGCATAAGGCTCGCACTCTATGTACAATACACTCTTCTTTGTTAACTAATTTCCTTTTCCCTCCTAATCTTCTTGATTTCTCTCTTTATCAATCAAAGTTATACTTTCTCCCCTTTACTTTTAACTGTTGTACTACTATTTATCTCTTTCCTTCCCCCTATTGTACTACTATCTGTCTCTTTCCTTCTAAAGTGAAGTCGCATTTTCTTTCTGTAACACTTTTTTACTTTAACATATTGAAATATTCGATATAAAAATTATTTGATATTGAAGAGGTACCTAGCATTGCATTTATAAGTGACCAAAAACAAGGTTGGAAATAAAAAATTATGCACATATTGAATAAAAATGTATAATCGGATGATCTCCGATTATCCTGATTTCATCCGATCCGAAGCAGATCCAGCGGAGTCGGATTTGGATTGGATTTTCAAATTTGATTATTAATTGGATCGGATTTGAATATCTATATATCCGATCTGGATCTGACCCATTACCATCCCTACCCATGTTATGATTTGTGATTAAAATACTGAATCAACAATACTCGTACAAATGAAGACAATCTAAAAGTAGACAATAATTCTATCCAGCTCAGTTTCTCCGTCCCAAAGAATGAACATTTTCCTCTCTGAATCTTTGAATGTAACTAATATACAATGACTATTCAATTCAGGACTGATGCTCTTCACAATCTTATCCTCCTACAAAAGATTTAAAAGAAGCGGATAGAGAAAAGAAGAGATCTGCAAAAGCTCGAGAGCAATATGCTGACATATGAAAGTTCAGGGTTTGTGGTGCACATCCACCCGCGGAGGACTAGGAGCAGCGGCTACTTCTTTGTCCAAGGGTGTAAAGAGAGGACAATAACCAATATAATGATCAGCAGAAGGGCTATGGCAAAGCAAGTCCATTTGCGGGTGTTTTTCTGATGCTTTCTAGCTGTATGCAACTCATCAGTCCCTCCCCGAACAAAGGAGCTAGCTCTGGCAACATTGGCCTCGATGTCATCCAACTGCTCTCCTTGGTGCTGAACCAACACTGCCATATCCAGAAACACCTGGTGCAGTTCCCTCAAATTTCTCTCGATATCTTTGACGGCATCATGCCTCTCTTGAATCTCAGCTATTGTATCTAGTATTTGCCCCCTTCCCTGCATTTGAATAAGATTGAGTTCCCATCAGTTTTAGCTCCGTCTTTTTAAACAATACATGTTGCGACATTCAGTTCCAGATAGATGAATATCTGATGCTAAAGAGTAGTCTTTATTTTAGAAAATTATTATTTATTAAAGAGACCCTTTGATCAGGATCTGAGTCGTCATCCATGTAGACCAAGTCTCAGAAACTCTTCATTTCATCTCTAGGTACCCTCCTTTGCAAACAAAACTCCAACATCGGTAGACCAAAAAACCCTCAAAATCTTCATAGAATGACAGGACCCGACTCTTACACCGACGTTCAGTTTTCGACACCTCATACCATGGTCCTGGCTGAGTTTAAGTGACATGCTTTTAGGTATAGGATAATTAACCATGATGTGCTTTCACGGCATAACCTCATTGTAATTCAATGTGAAACTACGTGACAAGCATGCAGCAACTCATGTGAGTTCACATCTCCAATTCCCAGGGAAGCCAGCCAAGGAATAGAAGGGGATACAGTGTTGAATCCTCACCGTAACATATGATGTACAATCTTCAATAACACTGGTATTGCTACACTAGGCAGATAAAAGAGAAATGTTCATGGGTGCTCCCGATGAGTTGATCAATGCATTCACTGAATACAGAATACAACTCCTCAAACTGTTTGCATTATCTGCTTCATCTTCATCATAATAGCTGAAAACCAGAGGAAGACAACAAGAGAGTTTGGATGCCTAATGCTGAAAAAGTACGACGAGAGTGGGAAAAACCTGAATATTCACGCTATTTTCAGTGAAGAGTGTCCAAATAAAAATCAACATCGTATTTGTATATGTATGTGCAAGGTTGGTATAGACAAGGGGTTCAGGAGATGAAGATAACTTGATATATGAAGTGGGTTTGAAGAAAGATCAATGTTCCCACCACATTCTAGATCCTGAGATATTGGATTCCTCACCAAAGAGGAGCTCGGTGCACTACGTTAATGTCCATTAGCCAACAATGCCCAGATCATGAGAGCCTGTCAATGTCTTGGCTCAATACTGAGTCCTCAAAATCCTTGCTTGATTTATTCCGTGGGGAATGATTTGCTTCCAGTTCACGAATTAGCTGCGAACTCTGCGAACTCCAATTGTTTTTTGCCAATACCCCTCTTAAAAGGCTTACCATAGATCGACCAATGTTAAACTTGGGCTCTTTGGAGCTCTTTTTCCCTAACTGTCTAGAGATAGACGCTTCGTAACCTCTGCAATGTAGTAGCATATTTCTTCGAAAATTTTATGCATTTCACCACGGGTATAACTTTGTTCTTGATGTTGCAATACAATGATTTGGGGAGTATATGAACATTTCAGGCACAATCAGGGTCAAAGTTGTCAAAAACTTGAACAGTCTTCTTGTTCACAACAGAATGCGAAGGTGGTTTTGTTTTACACTTCATAATTGAAACATTCTAATTCAGCAAAACATACTTGACAGTAGACCAACTTCAATTTGACAAGGTAAAACTGTTGTTGCACAAGTAACTCGTGCATCTCCTGAATCCACCATAGCAGATCACTATTAAGCAAGGTCTTCATGCATCCCATTGGACGCCCATTTGACCAAGACCAACATAAGCAAACCCAAAATTCTCAATTCCCCTCAAACTTGACAATTGAAAAACGCACCCAAAGCAGAGACAAAGAACCCAGGTCAATACAGCCAACCACTTCATCAAGGTACGAGTAAAAACATCATCAACAATCACAATGGACCCCTGTTCGGACAGGATTCTAGTAGGGTTTTTTTTTTTTTTTTTTGGGGGATGCTAAGGGAGGTACAGAGGATGATGTAGACGAGATCCGAAGCCCTAAACCCGAGTCTTTAGGAACCACTATAAGAAATTTTTGCCGGATAATTCAACTGAAGTATACGTAGTCTTATCCCAATTCCCAACTCCTCAATATTACAGTTGCTCCCAGTAGGATATAGATAGAAATACACATTAGCATAAAATGGGAGGGAACCCAAACCAAGTCAACCGCATGCTTTCTGTCCAAACCCCACATGTACACCCCACATTTTCTCAACTGGGCCACGTTCTAAACTTTATGAATATCCCAAGGGGTATGATGACACAGTACTCCAAAGAATGACATAAAATGGTATGATAATATCTTAGTCCTCAGTGGTGTTCTAAAAATGTTTACTAGAGAAAATTCATCTCTCTGCAATTCAGTATGTTACACGTCTAAAACTGCTACGTCAATGTGATCAGCAGGACAAGGTGATCACATGGGTTTTTTCATAGTGAGTCGAAACAACATATAATACATTGGTACTAACGCCATCTACGAATATTCACATAATCACACCATTGCCCTGTGTTCATTTCCAACTTTTCCCTTGATTTCTTGCATCATCATATATCCACATCACAAGAACCCACAAGACTAGTCTCTAGACCTAAGATTTGCTGAAACATTAAACATCTAATCCTACACAAATTTCTGAACATAGTTCATTAATTTTAAATAATAAAACAGTGAATAAAACAAGCAATTTGTAGAGAAAGTTTGAGTATCTCAAACACTAACCTGCTGTTGAATGGCCTTACTCAAGAAGGTCTCACTTTCTCCAGTACTAATCAACAAATCAACCGTCTTCTCATCTGGGTTTTCTCCAGTGACCGTAAAATACCTCCTCTGAACCGTCTCTCTATACTCCCCATTAATCCTCTCTCTCAGCTCTTGAAACTCCTCCATCTTCTCCTTCAACTTCTTCCTCAAACCCCCAACCACCGAGGACCGGGTCCGGTCCGCCGAGCTACCCGGCCCACACCCCGGCTGACTCCGATTCGCCGCATTAGACCGGTCCAATGCTTCCAACCGGACCTTGATCAACTTGGCCTTCTTCAGAGCCCGGTTCACGTCCCGATCCATCCGGTTTCGAAGCTCTTTCACGGCGGCGGCGTTGTGGGCAGTCTTGCTCTCTTCATGGGCGGATCTTAGATTCTTGTGCAGCTCGTCGATCTCCTTCAGATCCTCCTTGATCGTCTCGACGTCTTCGAAGAACTTGTCAAGGTTTACACCAGTGCCGCCGGAACCCATCTCTAAGTCGCCGGCATTCTGCCGGTTATTGGCGAATGAGCTTGAAAAGAGATCGTTCATGGCGGATTTTTTCTTGGGATTTTTGGGATTTGGCGTTTTGGGGGGGGAGGGGAATGAAACGGGTTTTTTTTTGTGGGTTTAAATTGGAGAGAAAGAGAGTTGTCAAAGGCGGCTGCAGATGATTCAACTAGTAGTAGTAGTATTTCTCGAGAGAGAGAGAGAGAGAGAGAGAGAGAGAGGAAGTCAACACTGAAAGGGGGAAGGAGGGAAGACTTGGGCAAAGGCAGTTGGAATTATCAAAGATTAAAAATGCCAATTGAGATGATGGTGATTGGTGACATTCATGGCGGCCTGGAAAGACTTGGTCTTCTATGAGAGAACTCGTTGATTTTTACCAATTTTCTTTGAGAGGCGTCCAGTACTAATTAACGCGTCGGGATCTGCTGTTTACGCGGGGAAGCAAGTAAAATTATCAGTGCGTTCAGGTCGGGCGGGCAAAGCTGGATGTCGATCAGGTTTCCGTCGTTTTGACGTGAATTTACACTTTTTTTGGGGGGGGCGGGGGGTGTCGATTGACAAAGGATTGTCGTAAAACTAATATGTGCCATGGAAGTAATTCATTATCGGGGTATTCTATCATAGTCAAGGAACTTACAAAGATAAGGAAAATAATATATTCATATAATATGAAGTGTTTATGAAAAATTTTAATGGCACTATAGAAATTTTAAGTCAATCACAAGAAGTCCGTATTTTCAATAAGTGTCCAGCCTTCTTTTATTTTTCTTTCGAATTTTTCTTGTCTCTCAATGATTACAACAACAACAACAACAACAACTCTCAGTGTGAGTCCCGCTTTTGCGGGGTCTCTCTCAATGATTAATATTCACAATATGAAAGGAAAAGTGAGCTAGTAAAAACTAATAAAAAAGTAACAAAATACCAACTTAAATAACAAATTATAGATACAAGCTAAAGCAATAAAACAATGAATCAAAAGGTTCTTCATCTCCTATAGCTTTTGATTGTTGTTTTCAACTCTTGATTTATTGTTTGATGACCTTAGCTGATATTAGAGGTGACAAAAGTTGACCCGATTTGTGAATCTGAACAATCTGACCCAACTTTCACCAAAAATTTAACCTAAATTTTTAATATGAACCTAAAATGACCTGACTTAATCTAGACCCGACTCGCTAGTGACCTAATCTCCAAAAGTGAGTCCTATCTGAGGCCTCATCGACCCAAAATTACATGGATCCAAATTAATCCATTATTGAACAAAAGGATGAAAATCTCAAAATATTGAGCAAAAGGAGCAAATAAATAATACTTTTATTTTGGATCTTGTGTTTGAATAGTAAAACTTATTTAAGTGGGCTTAAAAAGGAGAATATATGGTTCATGAAGCTGAGATGAAACTTTTTAGGCCGAAGGATCGTAGGTTGTAGACTTTGAAACAAAGTAATATTAAGAATTGATAACTGACCTGCATTTTACCTGAACAAAAAATGACCCAATGCGAACCCATCATGACTCGAAAAGATCCAATACTGTAATAATCCGACCCTACCCCATATTTATTTATTTAAAACATCTTTATTTATTTCATTAATCATGTTTATTCGTTTACTTTATCATGTTTATTGACCTAATCACTCAAGGTTATTTGTTTAACCAAATCATGTTTATAAAATTCAATTATACTCAATTTATTTATTGAACGAATTTCATTAGGTTATTTAAATTTTTCCACCTTCATTTATCGTATTTAATCATCCCAGTTGGGAGATATTTCATTTTGGGTACTACTTTGCAACTCAGGTTTCATTGATTATTAATTCGAGTTTCAATTCGTTGATTGATTAAATATCGGGTGAATCGATATTAGGCCTCGGTGAGTATAAATTAGTGATTAATTATTTTCTTACCTTCAATAACTTTAATCCCGAGTAATATAAAGTTTTTCCAACATTTCGAATAAAATTTTCAAGCCCGAACTTAGCTTATTGAACCCAAAACAAAAGCCCAAAACCTTACTAATTTTTGTTATTTCACTAATTATTCATTTTAGCACCTAATTTGAGTTAGCAAAAAGCTACTTTTTGGGTAAAAAAAATTTCCAGCCACATATAGCTACTACTTGAGAATTTTCCAGCCACAAAATTCAGCAAACAAATCACAAACCCATCCCCCATCTCTCCCTCTCTCTCACGCTAGAACAGGGGCAGCAGCTGCTGCCCCTTTGTGCCACCAGTTTTGGTGGTTCCGGCCACTTTTCCGGTCACCTCCCAGCTGCCCCGAGTTCCCCTTGCTGCTAGCTATCTTGTCCAACCCCTGAAACCACTCAAGATAGCCTCCTCCTCCCTCTACTTCAAGCCTAAAGTGAGGTATATGCACAACTCTAACTTGTTTTATTTTGAGTTTTTGGGGTTGTTTTAGTTGTGATTATTGTTTGGATGATCAAATTGATAGTTGTTGTGCAATTTTTATTGAGTTTGGAGATGTTTGGAGTCATGGGTATTGGATCAAGAGCATGCTTTTCATGATTTTGCTTTTGTTAAATGGCCACTGTCGAAAATTCTGGCAATTATAGGACTGGCCAAAAATTCTGAAATTTTTACTGTAGCTTCTCTGTATTATTTGTGATTTTCTGGCAAAATGTCATGAAGTTTGGACGAGTAATCAGTGAGTTATGGAATTTTGAAGAAAATTGCCCTGTTTTGGATACGAATTTAGTCATTATGTATTCATGAAGTTGTTTAGAGTTTGTATATGTATATGAGGCCTTACATGATCATTTTATATCTGATTGTGCTGACTTGAAATGATTTCAAGTGAGTTTTATATGAAAAAGGAAGAGAAAGTTAAATCAGTGAAGGGCTGGAATTTCAGGAAATTAGGGCTGATTTTGGGATCAAACTGGTAATGATTGGCCCAGTGAAAAATTATGATTTTTGGTAACTAAATACCTCAGTGTGTTAGCTTTCAAATGCCTCTTGAATCGCCTTAATCCGAGGTCTGTGGAAAAAGTTATAGTCGTTTTACCAAAGCTGCGTAGAATGAGATCAAAACTGAGACACTTGTATTTTAGTCCCATTTTGGGAATCTTATTGTGAGAATCGTGATTTGTATTGTAAATGAAAGTTTTTGGGGACTTCCTAATCTTTTCATATTGGGGTTTTAATTCTCCATTTGATGTCTAGAATGAAAATTATGAATTTTTGAAGTAAACTGACCTGTTTGGGTGTAAATCAGGTTATTATTGCAATTTCTATGCAGTGTATACTTGGAGGAAAATTCTGAAAATTGTCCTGAAGACAAATATACAAATTGGGAGTCAGTTTATGAGCTGTGAATCACTTATGGGTTTTACAAAGAAAATACTAAGCTTAGTGAGCTTAATTATGAGAAGTGGAGAGAGAAACTCATATCAACACCTTATTTCAGAAAAGGCCATAACCATTCTCTCAATTATCACTATCAAGGCCTTTTCCTCTGTAACATCATTTATCTCATTGTGGACTGGACTTTTTTTTTACCTCTATTTACTTCATATTCAATTTCATTACTTTCATCAAAGCATTACTTTCATCAATTCAGTTTTGCATTACTTTCATCACTTCAGTTTTGCATTACTTTCATCAATTCAGTTTTGAAGTTATATTCAAGTACTCGTTATGTATACCATATCAATTTACTTACTCAATTATGCAAGTAAGGATCATTTACTGATTATATATACTTACAGTGACATTTATTTTATAAAACAGAGTTGAGGCCTAGTTATCGCTCCCCGTTATGCATAAGTGTAATCAAGTCAAAACATATTTATCAAGTCAGATGTCATTTTTAAAGACTCAAGGTACGTCCATTGCCTGTATCTTCAGAAAGCAGATCATATTTATCAAGTTACAAACTCTTAATGAGTTATCAATGAATCAGTTTATACAGTGATTTGCCATATAACTTGTGACCCCGTCAGTTATCATCTATAGGGCGTCAGCCCATCACTTACCCGCGCGGCTTCAGGCCAACTCTTGATCGGATTGGCAGGTGTACACCTATGTATAGATCATATCAGTGCAAGGGGTTCACATCCAGATAATAATGAGCAATTCAGTTTCATATTACATTCATTTTCATTATTGTTGCCAACTAAATGAATTGCAAAGACGGGTACCCATCATCAGTATTTCTATACTCATTTTACAATGCAGGGATGTATGTACTGAGTTTTTTGCTCATATGTTCGAATTATTTTCATGTTTTCCATTTTAGGTTATGAAGTATCACATGTTCCTCCATTTAGCAAGCCCCTTTGGAACTCGTCAGATGTTCACAGTGGATTCAGCATAGCATGAATATTGGCACCGATCATAGGGTCAAGTACTTGTGGAGTATGAAATGTGAGTAGTACATGGTATGGTTGAACCATTATGGACTTTGGTCTTGAAGTATTTCAGTTTAATAGAATTTGTGATTGTGAACACGAGTTGCAAGATTAAACGGTTTCAGTGAGCCTTGTCCTTATCAGGACGGGGGTAGCGCCTTCGTTTACTAAGTCTCCCGCTGCAATTATTAGTAATTATATCATTAGTATTTTGGGGGCGTTACAAATACGCAAGAGTGTCCCCACCCGAACGGGTTACGCTGAATCCAACTTGACGTGATACTTTAGATAACACACAATGACCTAAACCCGTATGGGTGAACCCGAACTCGAGCTTATTGACCTGATTGCAACCTCTAGCTGGTATCCATACTTCGTTACTTGAATTGGTATTTTGTTGCTTTCTTATTAGTTTTCAGTAGCTATCTTTTGTCTTCATGTTTTTTTGGCAAGTAACAAAGTACAGATGCCAACAAGCTTATAGTTTGGATGGGCCCAAGTTTGCTTCTCATTTGAAAAGCCATGGGGTCAACGCCGATAGGCTATCCAAATCACTTGTGTACAATGGAGTTGTGCAACTAGTCAAAAACTGCTAGACATGTTGGTACTCCTTAGATAGGGGCATAATAAGAATTATCCATACTTACGAATTTTAAAAATATATATAATTTCAATTTTATCTTTTCAATTGAATTCTAAAATATATTAAAGTTTCATATTTTTTAAAAAGAAATTTAGAACTTCAAAATATTCAAGTGCCACTCAACAAATTATAACATCTAGCTCTGTTAATTTGGATGATCGAGAGATAAAATTTTGTTAAATCTAGGTGTAGTGGAAACATTATGTTGTTGTCAAGAATTGCGCTTGTGATTCATAACACGTTAACGAAAGCGACGCATGTGTTTTAGGACTTGGACCTTCGAAAATTTTTAGGTGGGAAATTATCATTTTGTTCAACGCGAAGCAGGGAATGCGAGATGTCACGTGCATGGAATGTGAGGGAACATGCTTTGATACTGTTGAGTAATTTTTGGGTCTTACATTTTACTTCTTCCTTTTTTTCATACAATAAATATATTAAATAAGCAGAGCTTTTCATTGATATTCCAACTACTATTGACTGTTATGCATAGTGGGTGACTATCTATCTTTGCGAGTCAAATATGAAAACACTAATAGTATGTTTGGTAGAGTTGAAAATCATTTTTCTAGAAAATAATTTTTCATGTAAAATAATTTTTCATATAAAATGATTTTAACTCATATTTTTAGTTGTTTGGGAAAAAGAAAAATAAACTTTCTGGATAATGAGTTTGATTAGTAAAAAAATAAACTAAAAAGCCAAAAATTGATTTTTGGTAATCTTCAAACCATATGTCGAGAAAATAGACATGTAATAGAGAAAGAATGTGAGAGCCCAAGAAACGTAAAATCAACTTACTCTCTGTTCAAAATGAAAATATTTTTCTTCATTCTAGGAAAAATGATTTTTCCTTGAAAACGAATTTTCCCTCCTTTTTTCACCAAACACCGTAAAAAAAAAAAAAAAAGGGCAGCCCGGTGCACAAGCATCCTGTGTTCACGCAGGGTCCGGGGAAGGGCCGCACCTCAATGGGTGAATTGTAGGCAACCTAACCTGACTTTCATCAAACACCGTAAAATGAGAAAATTATTTTTCGGGAAAATGATTTTCACTACTACCAAACACATCCTAAATATATTGCAAACGTATAAAGTGCATTGTGAAAAGTACAATTTGGTAAAACATTCACAGCGAGTGCAAAGTAAACATTCATAGCGAGTGCAAAGTACAATTTCATAAAACATTCACAACAAGTGAAAAGTACAATTTCTCCGGTGATGGCGCCAAAATTTGTAAAACTTATTGTAGAGCTACAAATTAAACCGCTCCTCTGATTTATAAATAAAATTTATAGTGCCAAAAAGTAGGGATCGATCCCACGAGGAAAGATTATGTTAGTAAGCTAGTTTAAGTTTACTACTCTAATACATTTTACTTCTTTCTTTTAATTGCTAAAACAAATCAAATTAAGCAAGTAAAAATATGGAAAATTTCTTTCTAACACTCCTAAATTTTCTAAGCCAAATTCTAGAAATAAAAAAAGTAAATACCCTACCTAAATATTCTAGAAAAATAAAAACAGAAATTTAATTATCACACACTACTAATTGAAAATTAAAACAGAAAATTAACAAGCAGAAGATTAATATCAATGAATACAGAAAACAATCTCAATTAATATTATGAAAATTCATAAATTAATATTCCTAGAATTGTATTTAATTAATTTCAGAAAAATAAAACAGAAGGCAAAATCAGCAAATTGAAATAGAAATTAATATCTGAAATCAGAAAAATAATAAACTGCACTTAATTAAATGCAAAAATAAATAATAAATTTACCCAGATTGTATAATATAATTTTTTAAACTTAATAAAACCCTAAAACCAAAAGTAAAAATTAAAAACGTAATTTTTGAATTTATTAAAGTAAAAACCTCCATGTATTCAACTCACAAAATAATTCTGAAAAATTATGAAATAATTTCTAAAAATTTCGAAACTAAATGGCAGTAGATTAGGATGCTAAATAAACCTTAAAATAGAATGAAACACCAAAACACATAAAAGGTACTATTTTTAGTCTAATTTCTAACAAACCGATAAATAAATAGCGAAATTGAACAGAAAATAAATCTAAAAATCATAATCACACTAAAAATCAAAATATAACTGATCCAAAGTTACCAAGACACTCCCAAAAGACTACTCTTTTGGGAGGGTAAATGAGATTAATATTAAAATTATAAATTTAAGAATTAAAAGTCATAAACTAAAGAATTAACTAAAACCAACAAATAGTTATTAAAGATACCAAATTTATGAAAAAAACTTAGCATAATCCATATCCACCATGCAAATTAATATTTATTATCAACACATAAATTGATTTATCCATGAGTTGGATTGTAGAAGACACTCACTAGTGAATCTTTTCCATTTTTTCTTATATTATAGTTTATTTAGGCCTAACCCTAATATAAACCCTACTAGTTTTGATAACCCTAGCACCAACGCACGAATTTAATCAAACCAGAGTATTAAGTATAGAAAAGCATCATCTAACGCCTTCTAACCAATTTACTAGTAAATTGATTTTAAAAAAGATCTATCATAATTACCTATTAAAAGAGATGGTTTGAGCCATCCATGATCAATTAGGATGATACTTGTACCTAAAAGACTATAGTTTTTATGTACTAAAGCTTTTTAAACTATCATATGAATTCGTTTTAAACTAATTAGCATGCATTTTAATTAATCTAACACGAACATCATGAACAATAAATACAAATCATTATAGAATCATAGAATAAAAATCAATTAAACAATAAAGCATAAAAATTTATTCAAAATAATTAATTTAGCATGGTTTCAAATTGACTATACTAAGTATAAGAAAATTACTCGCTCATACTAGAAATTAACTTATATAAATCATCCAATAAATTCATCTTTAACACTAAACTAAACTAAAAATAAAAATATAGCAAAGGGACAATATTACTTGGCTTGATAGTCAACGTAAGGTGATGATGCCTGAAGCTGATTGCGTTGCGGTGTGTATGAGTGTAGTCAAGGTAATGATGCTTGATGATTTACGAAGCTAGGCCAGTGTGGAGTTAGGTGCCAGATGAGAGATGCCGATGGAGAATGACACAGGTGATATCTGATTTCTTTTCCTGGGGCTGATGACAAGGGTGGATTTACAAAGGAGAATGGAGATGATGGGGGTACAGTGATGGTTGATTACGATGGTTAGGCGAGGAATGATGTGTGGTGATGCGTGAATGATGGAGTTACTTTTGTGGATGACGATGATGGTGAGGTTCGGCGTGGAATGATGTGTGGTGTGTTTTTGGAGGATGATGGGGCAAGCGTGAAGTTAGAAGGTGGTGATCCTGATTATCAAGAGTTAGACAAAATATATGGGTTGTGATGGTGATGGATGATTAGGAGTTAGGTGAGATACGTGGGGGTTGCTACCCTAAACCGTGGGGGGTTAGGCTGATGATCAAGGATTATGATGGTCAAGGTGATGATGAGTGGTTGATGATTGATTCTGCTGTGTTCGTATGGTGGATGGTGGGTTGATTTCCTTGGGTTCCTTATCTTCCAAATCTTCTAAATTTTCCTATCTTCCAAATCTTCTAAATTTTCTTCAATTAGGAGTAGTAATCTTATAATCCAAGGCCAAAAAAATCCTTAGGGAAATATATTTTTCATAAATCATCATTTTTGGACCGACTTGATGATCTTGCTAGAATCCTTCAATCAAACCCGCACTTTGACGTCTTTTCTTCTTCACTTTCCTTTATTAATGCTTAACCTAAAAATATAAAAAATAAAGTAAATTAGGCAAAATAATATATAAAATATAATTAAAATAATTATTAAAAATATGCATAAATTATGACTTAACAGTAGGCAATTGCAGATTAAAGGCAAGGAAGTATTTAAACAGCCCTCCCAAGAAAAAGGAGTATTAATTAGTTTAGAAAACTATTCTATTGAGAATACGTTACATGAGATTCTAAGCAATCAATCAAAAAGTGCAAATTAGCCAAATTCAGTAGTGGTTGAAAAGTCTAATCAATGTGATGTAATTATGTGGTTTAGATGTTCTCATATGTTTCAAGTTCAAGGCACATTTGTTATACTCTAATGTGATGTTTGGTTAGATGTAACGTAATAGTAATGTAATGCAATCAACTTTTCAATGCAATCATAATTATTTAGTTTATGATAATCATAATTACATGATAGTTATTTTATCGCAATATTATCATACAACTAAACAAAGTAATGAAAACACAATTACAAACTTGTTTGCATTACAATGTTGATTATATCTAACTAAACAATACATAATGGTCACTTGATCATGTATAAATAATTGCTTGCATCCTACTTATGTGCTGAATGATCATGAGTAACTGTCATGTCAAGAGCCATGAGTTATTGACTACCTGAAGTTTCAATGCTATAGTGTAGGCTTCTTAAACTCACACCCCCACGATCCTTGGTAGGCATGCTAGAAATAGACCCTTGTCAGATTACAAAATATAATTTGGTATGGACTTATTGATTGTGTCAATTATATTAAATCGGAATTTGCATATCTGATCATTTTTTTATGAGGCCACATATTGACATGTAATGCCATGTTGGGAAATCATAGCCCAAATTATTGTCCAAATATGTTCATCATTGATAAATATGTGGCTATGGGTCTTGCCCTTGAAATTAGTGTATTACCAAATGGTTAGTTAAATAATTTTAAATTTAATTAACTAATAATCTTGCTAATTATCTACTGCCCTATCTTCAAGAAGTAGGCTAACTTTGTGGTTTTAATGATATAACAATGGGTTGCTTTTTGGATACACATAAAGACGATTCAAATATATTTCAAAACTACAATGAGCCAAAAGTACTTTACAGAATAAGAGAGTTGCAGCCAACCGACTTGCAATGAAAAAGTGTTATATGCCTTAGTCAATAAGGAATGCAACTATTAGCACATTAAATGCAGGTTGAAAAAACACCTCTCTAATTCAGAAGAAGCCAAGACCTCAATGAGCAACTATCAAAAATTTAGACAGACATTAAGGCCGTTGAATCATCCACCAGGCTGTAGCCATTAGACAGAAGCATCAACAGAATATTTTACAGGCATACAACAACAACAACAACAAAAAACTCCCAGTGTGGGTCCCGCTTTCGCGGGGTATGGGAAGATCCAGTTGTAGGCAACCTTACCCCTACCGATATTTTACAGGCATCCGGCGGCTAATTCCTTCAGTGTTCTCTAACAGTCTAATTCTAAGTGCTCATAAATAGAAGACTTTGCTTAAGAAGAAGAGTGCAACACACAAACACAAAGAGCTCAACTCATATTCTAAGTGCTATTGTACTCTTAAGTGATTATCTTTTGTACACATATTGAGAATTCTTTTCAGAAGTAAGAAGGTTGGGAGAACCCTCTTTGTAAGCAAGAGGGTTAATTAGGAGATTCATCCTTCGTAGCTAAGTGGGAATTTAAGAGAAATCACTTCAAAAGTTTCATGAAGGGTGTGTTGTCAAGGTACTTTGTGGATACTTGGTTCTGTAATCTCAAAGCATATTAGTTTTAGTTGGTTGCATCGGACGTAATGCACTTGGAGGAGCGAATCTCATTAAAAAAACACCGCATTCTTTACATTTTGTACTCAACCTGCTTAATGTGTTTGTTTAGCATCCGTGATTTATTTGCTCAACGACCTCAAGTTTGCTACATTTCTGCATTTTTCATATTTCAAGTTTTTATTTGCAATTATTTGATGTTATCCTATTCATGCCCCTCTAGGGTGATTGAACTTAAGATAAACGATGGTGCTAGGTGACAATACTTGTTATGCCTATTAAAAAATCACAATGGTAATATGCACTTATAGAACTGTTGGATTTTGAAGACAAACACATCACTCACATACATATTTTACCTAGGAAAAATCGGTGTCATTTTCTTGCTTTAAGTAATATTTTTGTTCAGTTCTTCCCAATCAACTGAAGGTATATCACTAATGGGAGGTTTGATTCCCTATTGTCATGTTGGCTTCACAACAAAGACCCATGGCATTTCGTAATTAATGATCAAGTGGCATAGCATAGGATAAAAGGTCCTTGCATTGTTATGAAAAATACTGCAATAATTTAGGAATACTAGCATGGGGAGGTGTATAAAAACTTTTTAAGTGTTCCATTACCTTTATTGCAAAAGTTATCAGCTATGTGTTAGTTATATGGATAAGAATTTTAACATCAACAGTAAATGTTCTTATACCTGTTTTGTCTCTTAGTGAAACTCTAAATATGAAGCTATAGTAAGAGAGTAGATAGTATGGACCAATTCGCATTCTATTATAAAATCTATAAGGAAGATCATATAGTCATACAAGCACTTGCACAAAGGTCTTTTCTGATTATGTTAATATTAGATAATTATCAACTTAATTATGTTCTTCTCAGATAACTATCAAGCTTGTTTTTAAATATCTAATAATATCAAAATGAGAAGTTTGGATCTACTAATTAGATGTAGACATGTCATAATTTTAGCTTTTTTTTGTTTTATGAATAAAATGTTTATTAAGTAGTTGGTCTCAGCCAACTTAATTTGGCCTAATCCATCAGTTATGACAAGTTAAGTTACATCTGAAGTTTAATTTCTTTTTCTTTGATTCTCAATTTAATTTGAGTTTGGTTAATGTTGCTCTATGAGAATAGAGGTTCTTCCATCAATTTTTTTTTTTCATTCACAACCCAAATCCAAGACTCTATTTAAGGGTGGGAAAAAGAAGAGTCAAACCACTTCAACCAACTATCTCAATATATCTCAAGTTCTATGAGGTAGTGCATAAATACATCCAACACAATGCCATTAATTAGACTAATGTCACCTCTCTCACTTGGCTTTGTCCACATAGCAATTGTTAGTTATACAACATGATTTACTAACCTTTATTACAGGCAACAATTCTAAGTAAGCAAAATAGATATCCAATGTACACTAACATGTTATGGCATAGTTAAATGGGGATGTCACCCTAAAAATAAGGAGTTTTAAAGGCAAAAATTAAAATGAATGAACCATAATAAGTTGGTATGCTTTTAGTGTATTTCTATTGGTGTAAATATAATTTCTCTTATTGAGGAAGATTCAAAGGAGAATCATCAGGTAACTCTATTTCTATTGAAAACTAATTTTTGATTTTAAGAGAAAGTGCCCTACTAATAACCTAAATCAAACGATGGCTACCCAAACAGCAAGCAAAATAACATTTAATCGAATTAGGAGGCATTTTTGAATGATTCTCAAACAACCTTTGATGTATGGACCATCAAGTCCATTGGTTTTGGAACTAAGGAACTAGGTTGAGTTGAAATGTGGCAATTTTTCAGTATAATGTACCTTAAAAAATATGTCGTTTAACATTATTTTTGCTTATTAGATTAGGAAGTCAAATAGTTCATGAAGAAACTATTCAATTGACATTAATAATTATTGGTTCACATTCAAGTCACTTTTGGGCTAATAAAGAAAGTACAAAAGGAGAACAAGACAAAAGAAAGAGGAAATATAAGCATCTCTGGGCCTCCCCTTTCATGCAAGATTGTGCCAATTATAGTTGGTCAAATTTTGTCCAATTCGATAATTCAAATATGCCTGGCTCATAAAAGAAATTGGGTACTGTTATGAACCTTTCATTGAATTTTAAATCATGATGTAAAATTTTTCCATTTCTTTTGCCTAAACTATTTTGATAGGAATTTAGTTTTATTCGATTTATCTAACCTGGAAAAATGGATATGGTCATCATATTTTACCCAAGTTTTAGAGATTTTTTTTATTTGATCTGAATCCTAATTTTCAAATCACTAATGGTAGTAAAGGAGAACCCAAGCTGGGAAAAGAAAAAGAGCAAAAGCCATGTAGACTTATGAGACGGAGTTTTCATCTCCACTTTTGCTTGGTGGTGGACCATGTGTTTTTCGGTTATGGAATTAATTTTACAAGTTGATTATGCTTTAACTTTTATTCTCTCAAGAGAAAGTTATCCCTAGGAAGTGGTGGATTGTGCTTCATGCTACTTTTCTACGAAGGAAGGATACCTAAGTTCATTATTGGGGAAAAAAATCAACGGCAATTGGAAGGTAAGAAAGTGTTGTGCTGTGGAGAACCATTGAAAGCAATTTCAGCTCGATCAGGGTGCAAATCAATGTAACCAATCACTCTCCAAGGTTTACACAATGAACGTATATGCATGCACTCATGGGCAAAAGTTTGGACCATGCAGGATTACAATTGCCCAGAACAATGTAGCAGAGAGTAGTGGAGGAAGAAAAGAAGAGAGGATGAATGCTTTTTATATGTTTAGCAGCAGCCAGAAGGCCTGTATTTATATGGAGAAAATAAGATGCTAGTGGGGTGAGAAATGTCTCCAAATATGAGAGATAATGGGTGGAAATCAAGGATAGCACTTGATTACTTTAACTAGCCATTATTGGAGAAGAACATGGAGAAAAATCGGCAAGATAATGATGATGATTATGCCATTGGACAAAAAAATAAAAGAAATTTTCTTCAAAAATTAGCAGACAAGAAAAGTCCACAACCCACCGCTTACTTACCACGCCTAGGCCGGACCAAACTGTGTAAGCAGGCAAAGCGTGTACGCATGTGGCGGTCAACCTCTCACCCCAAATCACATACAAGATCAACCCCAAAGGCAAATTAAAAAGTCTAAGGAAAAGGAATTATATATACCCCACAAGAGGTTCCTAAACCTTCTATGTAGGACAAAGAGAAGGTGGGAAAAGAACTTATTTTAATTTTTTTGGGGGGTTAGCTGCGGTAAATAAGCTAATTGTTGTCAGTATGTCCAATAATTCCTTACTAATGGCATAGAGAGTAGCAAAGTAAGAATCCGAAAAAAGGAAGGGTTCATTAATGTCTTGCAATTGAATTGATACGTAGTAAAGTAAGGAAATGACAAAATCTTTCAAGTGAATAAATTTTAAACTTGATAGACCCTGGTTGAGATCCCCACAACATATATAAACCCCTATGGCCACTGTGTCCGCCATTGCTGAATTGCATCTTTTTAAGGTCATGCGCATACCTCGCGTTTCATATGTGCTCTAGAGGGACATCACAGATCTTTCATATAAGGCGACCAAACCTTCATACTTACACAGGTAATTCAATCAAGTCCATCTCAACATAGACCATCGTTATATAATTGCTAATAGCATGATGCTGCTCAACCTCACTCATCAAGCAGTAAATCTATCAATTAAGGCTAATACTGCTTTGTTGACCACAAGTGGGTATCCACTAAGAGTATAAGAGCTCAACATCTGAGAAGAACTACTGCACGCCATATGGATGAAATGGTACAGTGTATTGAGGCTAATATGGCTTCATTTGGCCACAAGTGGGTGTCCACCATACTACCTCAATTCATAGGTTGGAGTCTCATCCCCCTTAAGGTCTCGAGAATGACTCGCCTGTTTAAACCCATAGTCAGTGGATCCACTAAATTTCTTTTCAATCTAACGTATTCCAAGGAAATGAGACCATGTTTTAGCAATTGCTTCACCACACTATGTCTAATATGAATGTGTCCCTTATTTCTATTATACATGCCATTATGTGCAACTCCAATTGCTGCCCATGAGTCACAATGAAGGTAGATAGCTATAGCTTGCCTCCTATACAGTGGCATATTTGCTAAAAGATTTTTTAGCCATTTTGCTTCTTAACCTGCCAACTCAAGAGTACTAAATTTAGCTTCCATGGTAGAGCGAGCTGCGTATGTCAGCTTGGCAGACTTCCACAATATAACTCATTCACCTAAAGTAAACACATAACTACTAGTAGAACTAAGTTCATTATTATTAGAGATCCAGTTTGTATCACAAAAACCTTCTAATACAGCAAGAAACTTACTAAAACACAAACACCAGTCCATGGTACCTATTAGGTACTTAAGCAAACCGAACAAGCCATCCTAATGCTTTACTAGGGTTATGGGCATAATGACTCTACCTGCTAATAGTATAAGCAATATCAGGTCGACTATTCATGAGAAACATCACGTTTCCTATAATTCTAGCATACTTAGTTTGGGATCACTAGACTCTTTGTTCTTTTTAATGTGTGTTTTAGGATCATAAAGACTTCTCACAGGAGTCACATCAAAATTATTAAATTTCTTTAACATTTTCCCTATACAACATGACTAACAAAAAAAAAAAAAAAGCACCATTTGCCTTTCTTATCTTGATCTATAAGATCACATGTGCATCTTCCATGTCCTTCATTTCAAAGTGGGAAGACAACAATTTCTTAGTCTCACTAAGAACATGTACATTAGTACTAAAAATTAACATGTCATTGACATGTCGACATATTATCACACAATCTAAACTAATTCCAGTTTTGAATACACACAAGAATCAGAAGTATTCATAAAAAACCATTTTGTACCATTGTGCTATCAAACTTTTCATACCATTGTTTAATGGCCTATTCAAGGTTGTAAAGGGATTTACTAAACTTACAGACTTTATTTTACTACCCAGGAACTGCACATCCCTCATGTTGAAACATATAAATCTCTTCTTCTATGTCACCATAAGAAATGCTATTTGTACATCCATCTGATTCACAATGAATCTTTGGATAACAGTTAAGGCAACTAGAGTCCTAATGGTGCCTAATCACAAGAGAATAAGTGTCAAAGTTGTTAACTCCCTTCTTCTAATTAAACCCTCTAGTCACCAGTTTGCCTTTATATTTATCAATTGAACTATAAGGTCATAGCTTCATTTTGAAGTTCCATTTGCTACTAATAGGTCTACAATCCTTTGGGTAATTCAACCAAATCCTAGGCTTGATTTGACAGTATAGAGCTTAATTTACTTTTGATGACTTCTGTCGGGAAACTAACATCTATGGATCTCATATCCTCTTCCTAAGTTTTGGGATATTCTCTAATAAAGAAAGCAGACAATAATTCATTAGTTAAGAAATTAACATCAAAAACCTCAATCAAAAAGGTGGTAAGAAAGTTAGGATCAAAACTAGTTTTAAATCTACGTCTCTTACTCCTTCTAGGTTCATCGACTTAGTCTCTTAACAATAGAACAAGAAGCAGACATATTCATATTGTTAGCACACTAATGGTTTCATGCACATCAATAAAGACATTCTTTTTTAAAGGAAACACATGCTCAAAGAATTCTACATCCTTAGACTCACTAATAGAGAAGTCATTCAATGATATGGATCTATATGCACAACTATTTTGAGCATAACTAATAAACACAGAATCAAAGGTTTCAAAACTTTTTTTTGGGGGGGGGTTAGACAAAGAAACTTTAGCCAACACCCTGCACCCTTAAAAAGCTTAAGTTAGGGGCTAAGCCTTTCCACAGTTCATATGGGATCTGGTCTAACTTCTTATGAGGCACTCTATTAAGAATATAATAGGAAGATAAAGCAGCTTCCTCCCATATGTTAGAAAGTCCCGAATGCAAAAACATAGCATTCATCATTTCTTTAAGGGTTTTGTTTTTGCATTCGACTATCCCATTCTATTGGTGAGTATGGAGGGCACTAACCTCATGTATAATATCGTTCTTCCTAAAAAAGGCTATCAGAGAGTCAGTCTTATATTCTTCACCCTATTAGATTTAAGTCTCTTAATTTTTTTTCTCCAGTTGGTCTTCAATCTTTGCCTTACATTTCAAAAACATTTCCTCAACCTCATTTTTGAACCTAAGGATGTATACCTTGCTATATCTAGAGCAGTCGCCTACAAAGATGATGTAATACCTTTTACTCTCTTAGCTAACTGTGTTTTCTAAAACTAATAGGTTTGAATACACTAGTTCTAGCAGTAATGGTTTTCTACTAGTGACGAATTTGAACAGTAGGAATTAATCATAGATTTTAAGTCAGTTTATGAAAGCAAATTTAACATGGTCTAGCTTATCATGCCACAAATCAATAGACTTAGCAAGAAGAATTTTTATTAATGGTCTCAAAAGCAAGAATAAATACAAAAAAAACTATCATTTAGGTGCCCCTTTCTAACAAAAACCATATTATGAGAGATAATACTTTTGTTATCTTCAATAACAGTTTTCAGTCCTACTTTGTTGAGAAGTATACTAGAAACTAGGTTCTTACAAAGGGAAGACACATACAACACATTGCTCAAAGACATTAATTTTCCATAAGCAATTTAAGAAAAATCTTCCTTTTACCCATAACTTTAGCAGTAATAGAGTTTCCCATGTAGATGGACACACCACCAGGAATATTCTTAAATCATACATGAGTTCTTTGTTAGCAAAGAAGTATCTTGAAGCTCTGGCATCGTAGATCCATTGAGTATTGTTTGCCACCAGGTTTGCCTCTTCGACCATAGCACATATGATTTCATTGTCTTTAGTAAGGTTGACCACAGCACATATGTTTCAGTGTTTCTTTCTTGCATACTAGATATGGATATCAAATCGAATTTTGCATCTAAATTTCAGCTGACCATATCATCAAAAAATTGAAGGAAGAAAATCAACTTCCTATCTTCTCAAAAAGGAAATCATTTTCCTCCATTAGGGGAAAATCATTCTCCTTGGATAATAGTTTTTCATTTTTTATTGTGCCAAATAACAGAAAATTGAAAATTATTTTCTAGGAAAATAATTTTCCTCCAACCAAACACTATATTAGAGTTGATACTTTTTCCAATCTAGGATGACACAAAGAGTGAGGCAAGAATCTATCATTAGATGGCACCTCCTTGATTTGAGCTCATTTGCGTCTTGTGTTCTCTTCGACCTTTTACACCGCCCATGTGTACCATCACTGGGCCGATACACATATTAAAAAAAAGTAGATACCAATCAGCATTGGTGTAGATGCTACATGGCAGTTACATAGGGAGTGTGCCCCCCCTAAGATTAAATTTTGACGGGATCATCTTTCCCTAGTCGGAGAAAGATGAGGGCTGATGGGTCTCTTATGACCCGGTTATTTAGGGCGATGTCTTCATCGGGCCTAGCTGGATGCCTACATTTATTCTCCACCAGTGGCGAATTTACTTAGGAAACAATGGGGTCCTTAGACCCCACTCTAAAAAAAAATCTTTATTTCCCTATATCAAATTAAGTATTATATATATATATATATATATATATATATATATATATATATATATATATTATATATATATATATATATATATATATATATATATATATATATATATTGTTAGACCCCATGTGACTTACACCTGTAAATATTTATTGAAGTTTGAAATCTTGCATCATCTAGGCATCTATCTATTTAGCTATTCTTACAACCCAACAAAAGACGTTGGTATACTCAAAGAATTAAAATAAGGTGTTTATTGTTTTATTAAGTGAAAAAGTTTTCACCACACAAATTACTTACAATTTAGACTCTCCACCTACCCCAAAAGCTAGAACACATCTGTTGTATTTTGCTCTTGCACAGCTACCGCTTGAAGCAAAAAAAAAGCTTCAAGGTCTCTCCTATAAGTCCCTCTCTCTCTCTATATATAAATTTGTCTTTATAATTTCCATTTTTTGAATTTTTAGTTTATTCTTCAGGCTTCTGATTGTTTGTTTTGTGAATTTTTTTAATTATTTTCTCATCCTTATAATGTGTAATTTTGAATTGAGAATGTAATTTGAGAATTATTTTTTTCCTATTGTTTAAATTATCCATGAGATTTGTGAAGTCTTCTTTGACCCGTCAAAAGTCTCAGCTTCTAAGTTCTAATATTGCTAGGTTGTTGGTGAAAACTAAATTACTTAAATTGGTTATTGTTTGTTGGATTGGGGAGCATTTGGAAATTGGGATTTTGCTTTGGTTTATTGAATGAAATTGGAGATATAATGACATATAATAATCAATTCATGGTTTATGTGTTGAATTTTGCATGTAATATGTCTCTTAATTCTAAAACAAAGATGAAATCTAGCACATTAGACCAGTTTTTGCTTAAAAGAAAGCATCTAGAAACAAGCTTAGAGGATGAGAGTCGAGCTAACAAAGGTGGTTCAACTGAAGAAAGGAATTCACAGGAAGAAAATCTTGCAAGTGGCGGTGCCTCTAACCCTCAAAAAAATTTGAACAAAGAATGTGAAGGAAGTGGCAGTGGTTCTAATTCTAGAATGGAAGCATCTTCAAGACAAAATTTGATTAACTTATCTGATCTTCCAGCTGACCTAGCAGAGAGGAAAATGATTGCTGACTATAATCCAAATCAACAAGATGACATTAGAAGAGAATACATTCTTAGGGGTACTGTTCGACCTCAAAAGCACAACTTTCCTCGGAGGCTCAATGGTAATAAAGCCTGTAAGTTCCATTCTTCTTAGTTCAAAGACTATCCTTGGCTAGAGTATAGCATAAAGAAGGATGCAGTATTTTGTTTATATTGCTATTTGTTTCCTGGGAAAGCAAATGATGCATTTATAAATGAGGGATTTTCTAGTTGGAATAAGAAATATAGGTTGGATGATCATGCTGGGTCACATACTAGTGCTCACTTTCATGCCATGAAAAATTATGAAGATTTTAAAAGGCAGGATGAATCAATTAGAACATCTTTTGAAAAGCAATAGAACTAGCTAAGAAGAATTATAAACTTCCTTTGACAACATCAATTGAGTGCTCTAGATTTTTACTCTATCAAGGATTACCTTTTAGAGGTCATGATGAGCCTGAGGAGTTAGAAAACAAAGGAAACTTCCTTGAGCTTGTGAAATTTGCTGCAAGTCTTAATGAAACCATTGCAAAGGTTGTGTTAGAGAATGCTCCAGGCAACCAAATTATGACAACACCTCTCATTCAAAAAGACATTGTCAATTCTGCTGCAAGAGAAACACTAGATGCCATTATTAAAGAACTAGGAAATGATTTATTTGGCATATTAGTTGATGAATCTGGTGACGTATCCCATAAAGAGCAAATGGCGCTTGTGCTTCGCTTTGTTGACAAACTAGGTGTTGTTGAGGAGCGCTATGTTGGTATTGTCCATGCGAAAAACACTTGAGTGTTAACACTCAAGTAAGCAATTGAAGATTTTTTTTCAAAACATGGGTTGAATTTGTCTAGAGTACGTGCTCAAGGTTATGATGGGGCTAGCAATATGTCTGGTGAAGTCAATGGATTGAAATCATCAATTTTGAAGGAAAATCCAGGTGCATATTATATTCATTGCTTTGCTCACCAACTTCAGTTGACACTTGTTGCGGTTGCTAGAAAACATGAAATTGCATCTGAGCTTTTTGATTGTGTTGATAATGTATTAAATGTGATTGGCGCCTTATGTAAGCACCATGACATGATACGTGAGCAACAAGCCACCACAGTTGCAGAAGGACTTCAAAATGGGGATATTGAAAGTGGAAGTGGGTTAAACCAAGAACTCTCTCTTAAAAGGCCTTGTGATACACATTGGGGTTCTTATTACAAGTCACTCTTGAATGTGGTAGCTTTGTTTCCTCACTGTTTGATAATTTCAACTAAAAAAAAAATGCTCAAGTATACGACGATCGTCGTAGAACTTGAGGGTCGTCTGCACATGAACGATGGAAAAGATTAAGGTCACTTGGCATGAAACTAAACTAATCTAGTATCATTCTAAGCTAATTAAACAATAACCCAATAAAACTATAGATTATAAAAGGATTTAACTATCAATCGCTACAACCTAAATGAGGCATAACTTCAAATTAAGACAACCAGAACATAGTCGAATCAACAGAAAACAGAAAACAGAGCAGCAGGGAGGAGGGAATCTCAGGCTTTTTTTTTTTTCGGCAGCATTCAATCAACAACAGAGCTTACAAAAACTAAATCAAGAATTGCTCAAACATGGCAGAATCGCCATTAACCTGTGTTCGAGCAGAACAAAAAACAGGGCAGGGGTGAGATTGCTAGCAACTAATCATTAACCCAACAAACTTAAAGCATAAATCACAACTTCATCAAAACTAATGAATTACAAGTACAACCCGACAGTCATAACCCAGCAACCTAGCAACAGAATCCAAAAGCACAAAACAAACACATAAAGAGGAGAGCAGGGCATTCGAAAGAAAACCATCAAGTTGAACCCAAACGTGCAGTTTCCTAAGCTAAACAATCAAGCTCACTAACAGCACAAAATCATAAATTCCGACTCAGATTCGAAACTAAAATCGGACACAACCAGGGGAGGTGAAATTGAGAATCATACGAAATCCAGAAATTTAAGAACACTCCAAAATTCATAATCAAAGCATACTCCAAATAAACAAAACAAAACTTAATTGCAAGTTATAGAACGAATCTACTATTCAAAATCCAAAACGGAAATAAACCCTAAATTACAAATAACTGGAATTCAAGTGAAAAATACTCTAAAATTAGACATAAAAACCCGAAAACAAAACCTACATTAAAGCCTCCATTATATCTAATTTGCGCCGCATCCTCCATTTATACTCGAGCCCTTCAATCTCACCCCTTCATTCACAAGTGCCGTGGACTGTCGAGATGGGCGTCGTGCTGGTGTGCTGCGTAGAACTCGGATGAGGATGATGGAGATTGATGGTGGCCGAAGATGGTGGTGCATGATGTGGTTAAGCGTGCGTTTCGGTGGAGAGAGAAGAGGCTAAGGTGTAGAGAGTGAGAATGAAGATGGCTGAAGAAGAAGGAGAAGAGAAGGTGGAGATGAAGAAGCCAAGAAATTGGGGGGGGGGAGGGATGAATGTCGGGTTTCTATGTTTTGTGAGGAGAGAGAAAGTGAGAGTTAAAGGGGGGGAGTTAGACATGTGCTGTGCGCGTGAGGGAAAGAAAAGGATAGAAATTAGGATTATTTTATTTTTGTATTTTTGCCTTGATTTTTTCAATTTATTCAACACCTACAAAATCAAGTCAAATCAAATAAAAATCTAAAAGTAACAATTATTATGAGCATAAATTAGGTAAAGGTATCGTAGAAGATAGCATCTTTTTGGCGCAAAGAAATATCCCTCCCAAGATTTTGCTCGTCCTCGAGTAAAACAACTAAACTACCTAAAAAGAAACTAAAAATAAGAAAAAGAAATCCTAACTCACTTTCATAGGAATCTCAGTTACATTTAGCGTATACAACAAGCCCTTTAAACCCCTCGACTTCCCAAGTGGACGAGTGAAGTCTCGTGAGGGTTTATAAGTGAAATACCCACAAAAATTATTTTAAAAACAAAGGAAAATATTTTATAATTTTTTGTTTTTTTTTTCAAAACATAAACATATAAACAAATAATAGGGAAACTATGCATACAATTCAGATAATTGCATCACCCTAGTAACCAAGTTACCAAACTATATACAAATAGAATGTACAATCAGAAGATATCGAAGTCAAAAGAAGCATCTCGACTATCATTTTTCACCATACGCACAATATACAACTATATGTACAACTTGATGCATGTGCTAATGTGTATCAACTCTTATGAATCCAAGTTGCTAATATTAACACGATCCCTATTTTCTTACCTAGTTGCCTTATTTGCTCTTTTTTTCCCCATTTTTTCCCCTTTTTTCATTTTTTTCAAAAAATAATAACGCACACACCCTAAATCCGCTTGACTTACAAATATTCGGGCCTTCCCTAAAAACTGGTTTTATTCGATTGTGCAAAGCACTTATTTCATTGCCCAAACAGACGCGTAATCAAGTAAAATAACACATATTCAAGCCAATTAAAGATATGCAATAAATATAGTGGTTATGAACATTGGTACCCAAGTTTTATTCACTTTTTTAGACCTTTTCCTTTTTTTCCACATTTTTTAGGAGTTTAAAAGGCAACTTCGACAAACAAAAAACTCACATGCCAACTGAACAAGACCCTAAGAATTGACGGTAAAGTGAGGACGGTAGGCATAAATCACACATATGAGATGGGATTATTATGAAAAATCGACTCTACATCCTCAACTAAACATCTCATCATGCAAACTCTATTTACATATAACTCAACAACCTAGCAGCATGGGATCATAATCGCCAAAGAAAGCACACAAATCCCAAAAGAAAAACAAAAAAATTTTTTTTTGAATTTTTCAAATTTTCAAAAAATATGTGCAAAATGAACACCTCACCCCCATACCAAAACTTCACAATGTCGTCATTATGGGAACTAAGGTCCAAAAGCAATCACATAAGCTATACAACCACAAAACCGAACAAAACCACAAGTATATGCAACTAGGACACCAATAAAAACCAAAAACCAAATCACAAAATGAAGCGAAACAAAAGGCAAAACCTAACCAAAAAAAAAACAAAACCAATCAAGGCCAAAACAAACATAATCACCAAAATAAAAACAAAATACGACCAACGACCTACCAAACACAAAACTAAAGCAAAAGAAATGTAAAACAAAACAAGAGACAAAAGAAAAACAAAATATAAAACCCCTAGAACAAAAGAAAGCACTAATCACAGATTTACAAAAACATACTACCACTATCCAAAACACAGCTAAAACATCCTAAGAAAAACAAAAAATACCCAATATAGACAAGGAACTACCAAATACAAAAACAAAAGAAAAGTAAATATGAAATAGAACGAAACTCAAAAGAAAAGAAAAACCAAACACAAAACCAAAACACAACTACTGAAACACTAAAAAGGAAACAAAAACAAAAGACTAAACAAAACAAAGCCAAACCAAAAGCAACACTCACAAAAATAACAAAACAAAACAAACTAAAACATAAAAACAATCACAGATATCCACAACTATTCACAATCCTAGATATCCACAACTAACAAGTATTCGGAAAATAATAATACAATCAAGAGTGATCATAGCCAACACGGCTCAACAATTCCCAAATTGTTCCTTAAGATTGATCACCCATATAATCACAATCCTATCCACAACTAAGTATGAAAAGAAAGAAAAGAAATGAAAAAAAGAAGAGCGGAGGGTGGAGCGATCATACCAGATTGGGTACTGATTGTACCCAAACTAAATGCCTCACTCAGATGCTATCGAGGAGGACCATGGAGCATTAGCCACTCCATCACAACTCATAAGCTGCTATTCGTATCAAAACCAACCAACAAACGAAGCAGCTTATAAAATAATCGAGCCCAATCCTTGCGAAAATGCAAGTAGTTAGAAATGAGAAGAGGAGACCAAATAAGGTGCAAAAATGCAATGCAATCAAGGCCCTCTTGAGCTTATCAAAGCTCTCAGCCCAAACAGAAGAGAGATGTGTATATACAAAATCAGGCACACAAGTCAATAGCCTAACAATGATGTGACTATATGAATGAATAGGCCATCGAAAGTGTTCTGAATGACCAAAATGAAGTGCAACATCTCTAAAGAGAGAGGGGAAAGGATCAAGAGAAGGCCAATCGAACGAAATATGATAATCAAAGATCAAAGGATAGCCTAAAGTCAAGTCCCTCACCTTAAAGTGATCCTCAAGTCTATCTGTATCACTATCCTCAAGAGTCTGATCTAAACAGGGATTACCAAGCACGGAAGCCTTAGACTCTATAAAAATAGGACTTGTGAGGGTCTAAAAAGGGAGAAAGAGGGGAGGGGAAGAAGGAAGGGGTGTCATGGGAGGGGCGGGCCCTAAGTCAGGGTGAGACTCATCACAAAAGGGATCATTAAGCTCATTTGGAGGTGTAACCTCACTAAAATCTACATCAAAAGGCTCATCAAGAGAATTCTTCTCAAAATTAGCATCACCCTGAAGTGTCTTACCCTCCTCAAACTTGCAACACAGGGTCAAGGGATTAGGTGGGTTGGGAAAAATCAAGACATCTTTAGCAATGTTCTTAAATGTGCAAGATTCAGGAGGGGAAACGTGCAGGGATATAGAGGTGTCAAGCTCTTCCCTAAGATCGGCAAAAGGTGTATCAACGTGTCTATTGGGCCTTTGAGGAAGAAAAGACTCAAAGTCATCATCTGGACTAACATTAGGCATAAGATATCCTAAACTAGGGCCCGTCACAGGCCAGTCATTATAACATTCCCTATATTGAATACCAGAAAATTGCCCCATCATGTCCGTAATACAATGTTCTAGTGCATCTATATCAGTAGATAATGGACAGGATCACATTTCATGACTAGAAGATTAACAATAATCACATAAAATAGGAGGCACATAAGCTTGTTGAAAACAAAAGCCTTTAAATTGATCCTGATGGTAAGGTTTAGAATGATAAACATAAGGATCTGAAGAAGAGCGAACAAGAGCTTCCTTAGCTTGCTCAAACTCCCAAGTTTCCCGAGCCAAGTATTCAAAGAAATTCCAAACCTCATCAGGAGTTTTAGACAGCAAGCTTTGAAAACCCCCAAGACACATGGACTTAATGTGACGTCTAAATTCAGCGTTTAGACCCACACAAATAACCTCAAAATTTTACCATTTTTCAAAATTTTGAGTCAATTGCGCACGGTAATTATGGAGCCTCAAAAAATATCTTCAAAAAGGCTCATGCTCGAACTGAGGAAAATAAAAAACTAGCATTTTTTTCAAAATATTTAAAAAATTTTTTTTTTTACGAAAAGGGAAAAAAAACCTAAAACAACTAATTACAAAACACTAACAAATTCAACAAAACAAAACAAAAGACCAAATATGGGGGAAAAAAATAGATAATCTAAGCACAATAAAGACGAAGATTAACTAAAAAGTAAAAGTGAACTAATTTCAAAACCGCCGTCTCCGGCAATGGCGCCAAAAACTTGTTCGATACTTTCGAGTGAAAAATAAATGCTCCAAGTATACGAGTATCGTTGTAGTACTTGAGGGTCATCTTCACATGGACGATTGAAGAGATTAAGGTCACTTAGTACGAAATGAAACTAATCTAACATCATTCTAAGCTGATTAAACAACAACCTAATAAAACTATAGATTATAAAAGGATTTAACTATCAATCGCTATAACCTAAATGAGGCATAACATCAAATCAAGACAACCAGAACATAATCGAATCAAAAGAAAACAGAAAACATAGCAGCAGGGGAGGAGGGAATCTCGCCTTTTTTTCAACAACATTCGATCAACAACAAAGCTTACAAAAACTAAATCAAGAATTGCTCAAACATGGCGGAATCGCCATTAACTTATTTTTGAGCAGAACAAAAAACAGGGCAGGGGTGAGATTGCTAGCAACTTATCATTAACCTAGCAAACTTAAACCATAAATCACAACTTCATCAAAACTAATGAATTACAAGTACAACCCGGCAGTCATAACCCAACAACCACCAACAGAACCCAAAAGCATAGAACAAAACACATAAAGAGGAGAGCAGGGCATTCGAAAGAAAACCATCAAGTTGAACCCAAACTTGCAGTCTCCTAAACTAAAAAATCGAGCTCACTGACAGCCCAAAATCATAAATTTCGACTTAGATTTGAAACTGAAATCCAACACAACCAGGGGAGGTGAAATTGAGAATCATACGAAATCCAGAAATTTAAGAACACTCCAAAATTCATAATCAAAGCATACTCCAAATTAACAAAACAAAACTTAATTGCAAGTTATAGAACGAATCTACTATTCGAAATCCAAAACAGAAACAAACCCTAAATTACAAATAACCGGAATTCAAACAAAAAGTAGTCTAAAATTAGACCTCCTCCATTATATCTAATTTGCGATCCTCCATTTATACTCGAGCCCTTCAATCTCGCCCCTTCATTCACAAGTGTCGTGGACGGTCGAGATGGGCATCGTGCTGGCGTGCTGCGTGGAACTTGGATGAGGATGGCGGAGATTGATGGTCTCTTAAGCGTTGGCGATCATCTCAGTCATTGTCATGAATCCGCTGTTGAATATGCCTCGGGAGAAAAAGAACGGAGTACGAAAGAAAGACCAGGCGATAAAGAATAAAGAAGGTTATGGGGAAAGATCCCAGACCTGGCTTGCTCCAGGCAGATTCCATTCTTTCTCCCCTAGACCCAGCATAAGAGAAGGGCTGACGCAAAGAAAGAGATGCAGATGAAAGTGATTTAAAGTAAGTAGCCGTTACTTCTGATCCTAATGGCTATGGCTCAGGAGCGGGGTGATGTGGTTAAGCGTGGGTTTCGTGGAGAGAGAAGAGGTTAAGGTGGAGAGAGTGAGGATGAAGATGGCCGAAGAAGAAGGAGAAGAGAAGGTGGAGATGAAGAAGCCGAGAAATTGGTTTGGGGGGGGGGATGAATGTCGGGTTTTTGCATTTTATGAGGAGAGAGAAAGTGAGAGTTAAAGGGGGGGAGTGAGACATTGCTGTGCGCGTGGGGGGAAGAAAAGGGTAGAAATTAGGATTATTTTATTTTTGTGTTTTTGCCTTAATTTTTCCAATTTATTCAACACCTACAAAATCAAATCAAATCAAATAAAAATTTAAAAATAACAATTATTACGAGCATAAATTAGGTATAAAGGTATCGTAAAAAATAGCATATTTTTGGCACAAACAAATACCTCCACACCAAAATTTTGCTCTTTCTCAAGTAAAACAACTAAACTACCTAAAAAGAAATGAAAAATAAGAAAAAGAAAATCCTAACTCACTTTCGTAGGAATCACGGTAGCATTTAGCGTATGCAACAAGCCCTTTAAACCCCTCGATTTCCCAAGTGGACTAGTAAGGTCTCATGAGGGTTTATAAGTGAAATATCCGCAAAAATTATTTCAAAAACAAAGGAAAATCATGTTCAGGTTTGGGTCACTTTCAAAAAGTTCGGGTTTGGGTCACTTTCGGGTCAGCCATGTTCGGGTTAGGTTAAGTTCGGTTCGGGTAAAGTTTCGATTCAGGTCACTTACGGGTACCATGATCGGGTCGGTACTGGTTCGGTTTGGGTGGATTTCGGATCGGGTCTATTTCGGGTTGTCTACAATAGCCAAGTTCGGGTTAGGCATGGGTCAAGTATAATTTAGGTCAGGTGGGAATCAGTTCAATGTTTGGGTCAATATCGGATTAGGTGCAAATCGAATCAGATATAAATTAAGTTGGATTAATTTTGAATCAGTATATGTTTTCATTGTAGTATTTTTAGTTCTTTACTATTAATTTGTATTTAAAAGATAAAACCATTTAATTAGACAAAATCATTTATTTTAAATTTCTCTTGTAATTCATACGTTAATGATCAATTGATTATACATTATATACATACATATATATATATATATATATATATATATATATATATATATATATATATATATATATATACATACATATATATATATATATATATACATACATATATATATATATATATATATATAGATATATATACATACATATATATTATATATATATAATATATATATATATATATATATATATATATATATATATATATATATGATATATATATATCTATATATATATATATATATATATATAATGGAAAAATTATATGGGATTAGTTCTAAATTTACTAAGAAAGTTAGTAAATTACAAACTCATCCCTAACCCTATATCAAATACGCTGTGTAATTATCTAAAGGATTATGTGTCATAAATCAAGTTTTAATCATCTCAATTGAGTTCATGAGATGAAAAAATAAGTGGACCAACCTAACGCAAATCATTTGTCGATGGTGTCATTTGTGAACCCCCAACACCAAAATATGCCTTGAAAAATGAAAACAAAGAAAGAAAATAACGAAATTTTATTTACACCCTGGTGTTGGTTTATAACTTCATGTTTGTCATATTTGGAGTTGGTAAATAGAAACAGATTGGTTCAAGTCTACATTTTTAGTAATCGAATCAATATTCTTTGATAGCTCGTTAAGTGACTATACATAAAAATTCAAAAATTTGTCTTTGTGGTATTAACAACTTGATTTGCATTTATTCAATGAGTCAAAACTAAAAAGTAACGACAATATATGAGTATGTGTCAATTAGAATTACATTTATGTGATTGTGAATGCTCATTATCGAAACTCGAGACTTGGAATTTAATTGTTCAAAATTCAAATGAGTCACATTATTGTGAGATCATATGCAACAATGCAGTCTTCAATACAATTTTGTAGAATTAAACAGGTTATGAAGATGATTTAAAATCATAGATCAGTAGTGTGGAATTTTTTTGCAATGGTCACAAAATGATATTACGAATTTATCATCATAGCATGTATTATATTAAGTCATTAAGTGAATCAAACAGTAAAATAAGATTGTTAGATCCTAATAAGTTTAATGAATTGTAAACTATACTTATCTTTTCTTAATTCATATTGCAACAAAATATTTTTTCTCTTATATTTTTACTACAAATCTATCAAATTAAAAACTTAAAACTATCAACTACTTTATTTTTTCCTCTTAAGTATTTAATTGATTTCATTTGTAAAAATTTCCTATTAAGTTGTTTTTCTTTTCCTATCTAAACTCAACTAATTGAGTTTGAAAAATTCAAAATTTCCCCCCAAAAGAGAAAAGACTAAAACCCAAAAGAAAGTTACTACTTATTCAAGTAAAATTGAGTCCAGTAAGAATCGGATCGATTTTAAATCAGGTACAGTTCAGTTTGGATTCGGGTTGTCCATTTTCTATTCACTCTGGGTCGGGTCACTACGGATCGGGTTTGAATTAGGTCGGGTCATTTTGGATGTGGGTCATTGCAGATCATACTACAATTCGGGTTTCATTCGGTTCTGGATCAGTTTACTTTAGGCGCTCGGGTCCAAATCAGTTCATCTCATTCGGGTGTAGGTTCGGGTATGGATCTGAGTCGTTTGATTTGAGTTTCGAGTCTCGTGTCAGTTTTATCAGGTCTAACCTAACTAAAAATAAAAGGGCTTTTAGAATATAATAATCCCAACTTATGGTGTGATGGAAGATAATAAGGGGAACTTAAAAAATCCTTACCAGTAAGCTATACTTTGAAGGGATTTAATTTTAGTATACCACCACCGAGTCGGAATCGTCGGAAAGGTGACATGGCTGTAGTTGATGCCTATGCGTAAATAAGAAGCAAACAAAAAAAAAAAAAGAAAAATGGAAGTTTGACTTTGTTTAATTAATTGACTGTTTAATTTTTAACACATCAGGCTCTGTCCTTCCTCATTCTCTCTCCTTGCTCAGTCTCCATCCTCTTGAAATAAACCTTCCCACTTAACATAATTAAAACCTGCAAAAAGTAAAGGACACTAAATTTCTCCATCTCTCTCATCAAAACCCTAGAGTTGGAGTGTTGCGAATTGGGAGCAAAATTAAGTATGTTTTCATCCTCTGCTGCTGCTAAAGTGGAAGTGGAAGGTGGTTGTTAGCAAACTTGACAAGGAAACAGGGGGAGAAGGTGGAAAAAAAGCACAATCCTACTTTTTGGACTAAAGCGTGTAAAGATAAGCTTTTTTTTACTTAATTATGATTAATTGAAGGGTGTAAAGGACACTATGTTTCTGTTATTATTTATTGTTGGGTTGATCAAGGAATAAGGGTATATAATATGTCTGCTTTTGTAAATGTCGACCTAATGCATGTATGTTTTTATGTTTATCTATTTTTTAAACACTGTAATTGAGGAAAATTAGTGTTGATGATATAGTTGTAGAGATTCGTCAAGGGAAAAAATTTGTAGATGATGTTAAGGTGGAATATGTTGGACGTGAAGTGTATGAGATTGAGCCTATTGAAATAGATAGGTTATCTAGGTTTGAGATAATTAGACTTGCTAAAGATACTGGGTTCACCAATGTGGAGGAATTTTACTATCTAATACCTAGAATGAGTTTGAGAGAGGGGTTGAGGACTTGTCATAATAATTTTGAATCATTAGATATGGCTGCCACTACTGCTGTTCATAAAATATTGGTTGTGTATTTGACAAATGAAAACAATCAAATGTTTCCAATTGCATGGGCTGTTGTTGAAGGTGAAAACAATGACTCATGGAGTGGTTTCTTCAATATTTGAGGGACTGCCTTGGAGGCACAAATGGCTTTGGTTTGAGTTTTACATCTGATGAACACAAAGTGATTTTCTTCTAATGTAAACTCTTTTTGGATTAGAGTTTCAAGCATATGACTGACCTTGTATTTTTTTTAAATACAGGCAATTCTTCATGCTCTGGCAACTGTATTCCCCAGATGTGAGCACCAACACTATGCTCGACATATATATGTAAATTGGAAGAAAACTCATAAGGGTGAAGAACTGAAGCTCTCATTTTGGAGTGCAGCAAAGACATACAACCAAACTGATTTCAAAGATGCAATTACGGCACTCAGACAAACCTCCCCTAAGGCAACAGAAGATTTTGAGCTTCAAAATCCAAGACTATTTTGCAGGGCCTCATGAGAGAGGATTCAAAATGTGATGTTGTTATCAACAACATGGTTGAGACTTTCAATGCCTATGTTGCCCATGTAAGAACTAAACATTTGATTGACATGTTAGAGGATATTAGAATGGATTTGATGGAGAGGATTATGGTCAAAAGGTCCATTATGGAAGTTTCTGAAGATGACATCTGCCCTAGAATAAGGAGCAAACTGGAGAAGGAAAAAGAAGAAGCAAGAAATTATTTTCCTGTTCCAACTGGCAACAAAGTTTTTCAGGTCAAACACAGGTTAGACAGCCTTGTCGTAGATCTCAACCAAGCTAAATGCACATGTAGAAAATAGAATCTCACAGGAATACCTTGTTGTCATGTCATTGCATGTGTAGCATGGATGAAGCAAGGTTCAGAAGGTTATGTGCATTCTTATTTCAAGAAGAAGAGATATATGATAACCTATGAAGGTTCAATATCTCCATGTGCTGGAGAGAAATATTGGCCTGAGAAGGACATACCACTGCAACCTCCACCAGTTAAGGTAGGGCCTGGTAGACCAAAGAGAAATAGAAGAAAAGATCCATATAAAGATCTAAAAAAGACAGGCAGGTTGATAAGATATGGAAGGCAAATGGTGTGCACCAACTGCAAGACTGCTGGTCATAACAAGAAAGGATGTCCTCAATCAGCACAGTCTACTTATGGCAAACCACCTCCACAAAAAAGGCAACGGGGCAGACCAAAGAAACAACCTGAGCTTCTCAGTGAGCCAAGAGAGCAAGGAGCAGCAGCTACTAGAAGTAGAGAAGGAATTAGGGGCAGGAGAGATAGAGGGAGAACAGCTAGGGTAAGTGTTTCACATTTGACCTTTTTTTAAACAATTTTTTTTTTCTGGTTTTAGATATTAATTTTTTATTTTTCAATGTCCTAGGATATTCCATCTTCACCTATACCATATTATTAATTTTTTATTTTTCAATGTCTTAGGGCCTCTTATTGCCAGTCAAGCATCAGTAGCAACCAGCAGCTCAAAGCCTTTTATTAGGCCTCCATATTCAAGATTCCAACTTTCCTGCAGCCTTTAAGTGGCAGATTTGTACATTGAAATAGTCAAATTTAGGTGTGGTGTTCTTTGTTATGTGTTAAACTTATATAATTTGGATATCAGATGTGTATGCTTGAGGCCTAATGTGCCATGTTTACAGTGATTTTTAAACCCTTTTTGCTCATTTTGTTAACAGACGATGAAAGTAATGACTATTTTAGATCATTACTTGCTCATTAGTTGCTACCAAGCACAATATTATAATGACTATTTTGGATTACGTGCTTTTGTAGCAAAATATTTCACAACTTTCATTCTTTTCATTCATTCAATGCAAAGTATAACTACCCAACCAAATTCATCTACCCAAATAAATAGTTACAAAACTTCAACATCAACTCCTTACACCTGCCCACACCATACCATCAATTTTCCCTAATAATAACTACCACAACAAAGAAAATAGTCAGATACATCCACATTTTATGCAACCCCCACTTGTTTGCAGCTGTAAGTTTTAGTGCCATGAGTTCATCCTTCATGCCTTCATTTCTTGTTCAAGTCTTCTCCTCTTCTCCTTCTCCTTAACAATCTTGCTTCTCAATTTTGCATTCTCTTCTTTCAACATTTACAACTCATCAGCATTTATTGCATTCTCTTTATCTCATTTGAAAAACCCACAATCTTCATTAGCCTACAAACACACAAAATTAACACATCAATTGTAGATTGCACCCAATCATTAAACCCTAATTTTCATCAATCCACTAATGTATCCCTATTTTGATTTCACTTACCTTCCACAATTGACATCCAAAAAACTTTCTCCCCCTATTTGGGGGTCTTCTACATATTTGATATATAGCAGGTAAGTCATAAAAACACTTCACTATGTCTAGAATTGAGCTCTGACTACTTGAATTTAATGTCTTCCCAGAATTTGATGACCTGGCAATATATATTGTTCTACCAGACATGTTCACCTCTTGGAACGGATCTCCATTTCGAGCTTTCGTTTTTTTCTCTCTCTTCAAAATCACGTTGTTTGCTTTGAAGAGGAGGGAGACTGAGACAGAGATTTCGTAAGGATAGAGAATGAGAGGAGAGGGAGACTGAGGAAGGAGAGAGAATGAAAAAGGAGAGAGCCTGATGTGTCAAAAATAAAACAGTCAACTAATTAAACAAGGTTAAACTCCCATTTTTCTTTTTTCTTTTTTGTTCGCTTCTTATTTATACATAGGCACCAACTACCGCCATGCCACCTTTCTGAGAGTCCAACTTGGTGATGGTATACCAAAATTACATCCCTTCAAAATATAGCTCACTGGTAAGGATTTCTTAAGTTCAGCTTATTATCTTCCACTATCCCATAAGTTGGGATTATTATATTCCAAAACCCAAAATAATATGCAAGTTCTTTAAAAGCAGTTCTTATCCAATGATAGATCATGCATATGTACAGGAGACTTAAGAGTTTAATTGAGCTAAATATCATCTGGAAAACTCTAAATTAGATGCAAGCAATGGCACTACATCACATCACATCAGGTGCCACCCTCTGAATACTGAAAAAGTTTGATCACTCTATGGGGTGAAAAATACATATGATTAAGAGGAGAATTCACGAGGATCTACTCTTTTCTTGGGGCCCCGGGGGGGGGGGGGAGTGTTTTGTTTGGAGGCTTTACACAAGGGGAGCGCCAAAGGATGCAAGTCTCTTTTTCGCGACTTTTGATCTATAACACCACACTTCAAAAGCCTCAGTTAAATCTGGATAGTTGATATGCTGATTTCCTAACCACTCAGTCAAAATCTCTGCTTGATCCTCAGACGGCAATGCCAGTATGATTGAGACAAATGCAGACTCGATAGTCTGCCACATTTCACAATCTACTTTCAGTCCCAAATTTTCCTGTTCAGTGCCAGTTGAAGGAGCATCGATCGCAGGTTTCGTGGCTCGTGCAAATGGAAGCCATAGCTTCACCATTTGAAGCCTCTTTGCAGTTGGCATGATAACATTTCCATATCCTACTGCTTCTAAGACTTTGGCTGCGACCTCAAGCACCTTCAACTTTATACCCAGTGTCTCAACTTTGGAACTTGCTTGCTCGACAATCTTTAGAACTGCATCAGAAAGCTCTGACCATGAATTGACTAAATCCCGCATTATTTCCAGTTTGCTAGAAATCTGGCAAGCCCACGATAGATCTGATAGGTATGATCGAAGAGAATCACACTTTTCAGCATCAAAATGCGCTTGCTTTGGCTCATTCAGTAAGGAATCTACAAGGACACTAAATCTTGATAGTAACTTTTTCATGGATTCTCTCACCTCAAACTTTATCTCATCACATGCAGGTACAAGAGGTACATCATCATCCTCATTAAGCATGTACTCGAGTTGCTCCTGTGCCGAACATTTGAGATCATGCAATGATGAAGGTGGTGACGAAGTGGCAAATCGAAGGGCTGATAAGAAAATCCTCAAAATGAGGGCCAGATCAACTGGTTGAAGGCGGGCAAGAACTGGGCTTGCTGTGGGTCCCATGGGTGGTATAGTTCGTAAAATTGCCTCTTCTTCCCCCTCCTCCCAAGGGATAGCCTCCAAGTACTCCACACAAGAGGAAACAATTCGTGGGCATCCTAGCTCAACAGCGACACGAAGGATGCCAAGGGCGTTTCTAACTCCATGCCAACTTTCAGAAATCAGGCTGTCAGAAACAACATAGAGGAGCCGTAGAAGAGTGATACTGTAGTCAAAGTCACATTCTTGGCAATAGACCTCGACACAACTTCGTGCATCGAGGATTTGACATGTCGGCCAAGTGTCAGAGAGGCGGTCAGCAAAGTACTTACTTTTCTCAGTGAGGACGGAGGAATGACAATATAACCACTCATCCCGACCTTCAAGGGTGCGAAGTCTAACGACAACATCACTTGTTGATCGGTCACCTAATCTGAATGGTATATCTGTTCCATTTCCCTGCTAGAGGATCAGTAAGCACACTAGATGAAAGCACACATGAATAAAGTACGTGTGCCAGCAAAAGGATCATGGAATTTAATACATACCATTGCAAGAATTTCACAACAGAGATCATGAGTCATGACAAACCAAAAGAAGCAGGAATTTGGTGGCAACGTAGGTGAATTGCTACATGAATCTCAAGGAACTTTAGTTTATTCTATAGCATGATCAATTTGTATTGAATGATTGGATGGACGTTCACCCATTCGTGAAGCAACGATGAAGGGAGGCTGACAAGGCACGTTAATGATTCAGCTGTAAGTGTGCGACAGTTCTACCAGTCCAAGGGCTGTACTCTGCAAATCCAAATCCAAATCCAAATCCAAATCCAAATCCATATCCCACTTTATCCTTTTTCTTTTTTTTTGGGGTGGGGGCGGGGGGGGGGGGGGGGGAGTGGGGTTCAAATGTAGCAGCCTCACTTCTTATTGCACGAACAGACTTGACCAATATCTAGAAATTTTGTATGTTTTTGGTTGAAGGTAAACTGTCGAGTACGCATAAGTAATGTGCGTGTATCAAGTATCTAAACAAGGTACCCAACATGAAATGCAGAATATAAGAATCATATTCCCCCCCCCCCCAAATCAAAAAAATGAAATGAAGAATATGAGAATCATATTTGGCAGAGCTTAAACATGGTTTATTGGTTCTCATATTTTGGCAATCTGACATTTTGAGTTTTGAATCACCCCGCTTTAGCCCTGAGTACATTTATAATTAAACTATGTGTTCCAACTTAGAAACTCAGCAACGCCATATATTCTACATTGTAAGTGCTGATTTAAAATCTTGTCACCAATAATCGGATACAAATATTTACACAGGTATAAGTTTGTGTAGAAGAAAATAAGGAAAATCAGGATAGAAGTCAGATCACACTCATTCATCAGGTTTCACTAAGTAATAGTATTCATCCATGAATACTTACAGGATTCTCCATTCAATTATGCAGCAGCTCTCAATGTTGAAGTAACCAATCATTGCGACTCCTTGTTCAGAAAACAATAAAAGTGGATATTAGCATTTCACGATAACACAGCACAATAGAAGTGCACAAAGGTGCTCAATGACCAATACAGCTAACCACCAAAACTGAGGTGGAAACGACCAGGCTAGTGGGAGTCAATAGTTAATTTCCTATAACAGCCCCCTTTCAAGTCTTTCAGGCAATCAAACTTTTCAGAGGGTGAATTGTCTTGCAATAAAGCATGGATAACAGATCTAGAAACTTAGCCATAACATAGCAATTATTCTAAGTAAAACAAAGTCTATTTATGAAATATAGCGACCTTCAAAGTCTTTCCACAAAACAGAATTCCATTTTATGATCCAATTCAACCCTCAAGATGCGCCATCACAAATTCATGATCCAAGTCAACAGCAAAGGTCAAGGAGACTCATTTCAGTTATACACTGCACTGGTCAAATGTCCGTGACAGCCAAGGCAGAAAACATTATTTCAGTCAAATCTTTATCTGGAATTTCAGCAGCTTCTGTTTTCATAATCTATCTCACCCAACAAGACAAGCACACAGGACCATACACCTGCAGACTAGACATGAAAATAGCAGAAATAATGAACTTTTCATGGTATAACATCCAAACCCATGTACAGTAGTATTATGATTCAAAGTGGCTAGGTGAAGGATTTTTTTTTCCTTTGGTTTGGGGGCAGGGGGGTGTTTAGAGGGATTGACATTTGATCAGTATATAACGAACAGAGCAGTAGGGGAGGTGATTGTAGGGAGAAAATTATTCAGCATGGCGGGTACATTGCTTCCAGCCCATGGAAAATGCTAGTCTTTGTGTCAATTCAGCTCAAAAAAGAATCTCCAAATGTCAGGCACTACATGTCAATTTGTTCCCCCCAAGTTGAGAGAAATATCATGCATAAAAGACGCGTACAGTTTTGACATAGAAGTACCCGGTACAAATTGGTTCCAAGTCTGGATATGGTATCGAGCTTTGTTTTCTTTACCTTAAAAGAAAAAAAAAATTTCTTAGTTTTAAATGTGCTCCTTTACTAATACAAACTGCAAGAGGTGTTGTTAGAGACAGACAAAATGGTATAGGCATCATTACCAGAGAATCTAAGGAGAGAGTTTCCAACCGCCTTTAGAACAACTCTAAAGTTCAAAATCACAAGCAACACTTAGTATCATTGATAGGCTACGACATTTGATACTTCAACCCTTGACTCCTGTGTCCCTCCATGTTTGATCATGTTCCAATTTTACCCCACATTAGTCCTCATCCCTTTGTACCAGCTTCATGGACCATGTTAATGAAAACAAACTATGAGTTTGAAAGCACAACTAAGATCATGTAGCGTACCTTCTTTTGTTTTCATTGAATCATGTATTGTACATTCACGTTGTACTATTTAATAGCAAAAACTTGAACCATAAGCAACAAACGTTTTGCAAAAAATTTCAAGACTACCATGGCCTTAAGCTCCATCGCTTTTAGCACCATTTTTAACGCACAGCATCCCGCGATACTCTCATAATTTCATTTCCAACAACTCATGAGTTAGCCCATAAACAAGCTTCCCTTACTGGGTCAAGCTCACTGCTCACCTAACCACATCGTTACATCCCACAACAAAATGAAGCATCACAAAACCAAGCCTGACTTAAAAGAAACCGAAGGCACGCTTGACCCAGAAACCAAATCAAAAGTGTCAAAATAGAGAGTATAACTGTCCCAAGAAGCAATTCTGGTCCCACCTCACTCCATCAATCATTCAAGTAAATAGATAGTCAATTTCAATCACAGCAATAAAGAGAACAAAAGCAACTCCACAATGTGATGCATTCAAACAAACAATAAGAATGATTGAACTAGCTGATAGCAACATAAGTGCCTATAAATCAACTCTTGTGAATACAAAATCACTAGAATGAGGCCAAATGAAGCTAGAAAACGAAATACCCACACTTTCAAATTGGGTATGCAATCTAAACCTCCAATTCAAATTGTAACCGTTGCTCAGAGCACCCAATAAAAAGAAAAGGGAAAAAAAGAACCATTTTTTTTTTTCAAGCCCTCGGAAACATACGAAATCAGATGCTTTGAACACAGAAAGTGAACTGGATTTATTTTCAACAAATCAAAGCTGAAACAGGAAGCCAAGAAGAAGATCATAAAGCAATAAGACTAATCAAATCACCTTGAACTTGCTATGAAATGGGATGGTGGGTATCATTGAATATTGCTTGAAATGCATTTTGTTGGATGAGATTGGGAAAGTGGCTTCTTCCTTTCAATGTGCTGTGTGTAGCTCCCTCTCTCTGTAACTGTGAAGCCAAACTGGGCAGTGGTCACAGGACAAGGAGGTATTAGTCATTGTCATGAATGGGCTCCGCCAGATATGCATGAGATGTGATATGAGGTTGCAACTTGCAACTCTGAACTCGGCCCCTCTGGAGGATGTGGCCCAAAACAAGAATATCGATGCTCATACAGGCATGGGCGCATGGCAATTGGGTTTCTCAAGTTGGTTACAGGTCGATTTAAGGGTTTTTTTTCTTCTTTTTTAATGCTTTTTTGGGTGGTGTGCAGCCAATCTGAACCACCTCTCGGAATGATAACAGTACGGTAAACAGTGCATATGAAAAGACGCAAATTTAATAGCCGATAACATCTGAAAATCACCTATTCTGCAAGTGGTGTCCTTAAAGTTACTTTCAGATTAAGGGGGGAAAAAAAAACACTTTTGTCTCTTTTTTAATTTTTTGTTTGGGCGTGCTTCGAAATTTGGGAAAAGGTGTCATGTGGAGCTGACAAAGCATGATAGTTGATACAAGACACTCGCAAGATATTGACAGATTGAGTTCAACCAAAAATCTTGTCGCAAATATACATTTGAAGCAATCCCATCAAATATTAGTCTAAAACCCGGTATTTTAATTGTTCAACATGGAACGGAAGTCAATGCTTGAAATTTTTATTTTGGCTGAATGAGTCAACTTGACTCTAGCATATTTTATTAGCAACTTCAGTGTTAGGAGTTCGATGAACTAAAGGTTCAACTTGATGAATTAATAGAAAAATTAGAAGGTGACTCAAATTATAAATGATAGGGTGCTTTTTTTCTTCTCCATAAACATGAACTACGACAAACTTCTTGACAAGAAGATGGGAAATGTATTAAATTAAATTCAACGGTTACAACCAATGAGGTTTTAGTATAATAGTAAAAATTGAGGATCTGAGTATATTAAGTCACATGTGTAATTTTTCTATCTCCCATTATATTATAATTATATTATATAACCCTTTGTGGCTCCTACATATTTTAAACAAAAAAAAAATCAATGGTTACATTGTAAATCTGCAAGAAGATGAAAATTCTCTCCATCCTAATGGACAAGCATGCTAATGTGTAAGGATATTATATGACACCCCAATTTCATTGTCTCCCATCAACAGTTCTAAAATAAGTTGAATTCTAGCGGATATAATATAACTAAGTTTGAATTCGCAGTAGCAAATCGTTGGCCTAAGAGTGGAAACTTTAATATGTACTTTCAATCTTTTTTTAGTTTTTTCACTGTTTAGATAGTACTCATAGTCACACTTATTAGTAGAACTCTATAAGTTATGTGGATTCTTCTCTTATGATATAGTGTTTGTATTTGACTTAGTTTGGTGATTTATTTCGTTAATGGTTTTAGAAATAACCAAAGAAGGAAGCCTCCTTGCTTTACTAACTATTCTCTAAGTGAAAGCCTTAGGGAGGAAAAATTCATACCTTTGGCTTGCTACAAGTCAGGTTTAAATTATCAGGTCGAGGTATAGAAAGACTCAACTATGATTTTGAACTTATTGGCTTAATTAATAGCATTGATTTTTTTATTTTTTTATTTTTTTTTTTGTGGGCCAAGTGTAGATGCTTTATGATTCCCCTTCTTAGACTCTCCACCAATAGCTTTAGAAGATAACTTATTTTTAGATTTATTGTACACTGTTAAATTCAAGTTAAGATGTTGGATTAAACTGTGGCAAAAAGTTTTATTTATTTATGATCTAATTAACATGGTTAAGTATTTTAATTACCCAGCTTTGACTAGCACTTATTGTTTTTCTTTTTGATGAAATTTGCCATGGCTTTCACGCCATATCAACTATCGAGAACGATTGTCTTTACAGATTATGAGCTCATTCGAAATTATTTCAATTTCAAGGGAGGAAAAAAATCTAAATTAATGGCTTTGCAATGGCACACTTTACTATGGCATGCATAGATCCCTCCCAAGTAGGCAATACACAAGAAGCGGGCGGCGCAGCGAATAGCAACAACAAAACATGCAGCTCCCACGCTTTGATTTTCTTTTTTTTTTTTTTTTTTTTTTTTTTGGTTTGGGATAAGATTCTACTTATTTGATTGTGACTTGTGCAATCATCCAATAATGGAAAATATTCAATCATGATTTCTCATTTTGGTGGCGAAAAAGTCATAAACGTTAGTAAGTTAGTATGTATTTTATGTTTTGTAATTAAATTTGCAGATAATATTTATTTGGAATGACCATGAAGCTTTAACATATAAGGAAGAGAATTAAGAGATTGTCATAAATTAATCTTAATATAAGATAATTTCACTAATTTTCACGACTTTTACTTTCATGTAAAATTCTTTAATTTGCAAATTTTATCATGTATCATTTACTTGTATGAAGTTAAATAATAAATAAGTGGTAAATCTGCTACATTTGTGGTTGGGTTGGGTTTATAGATGACGAAGATAATGGCCAGTGACTCGGAGATAAATGCAGATACAATAGGGTTTTTGATAAAAAGAGTTTTTTTAATTAAAAAAGTGGGAAGATAGAGTAACATTCATGTTTACTTATTTAAAGACAGAGGTTTTGAAATTGAGTTAGAAAGTATAACCGATTTTAAATTGTTATGTCGTATATTGTCTATCAATATGCAGTCTCTGGCAATTTGCCTATGTAGACAAGACGTTATATATATATAGGTATATATTTTCTCAAAGAGGTGGTCATTCTGATGACACATACTCCTCTTCCAAAATGGGAGGTCATGGGATTAATCTTGAAACTGTCAATTTTGCCTTAAGACTTTGGTAGAAAGCAAAGGGGATTTTAAGTGGCCAATTACACCTCTTTGCAAGGTTTGAATACGACTCATATCTGGGGCCTGCTTGCCTCTATATATATAGGTAAATTCTTACATATATGTAGGAGTTTGTGCTCTCGGTACCACTTACATATGTTGTTTTTCTAACATGTATTTGTCATATATTATAACATAAATACACTTAGGTGGCTCCTAAAAACTTGTCCTCCAAAAGCATAATAAACATGTGCATGTGCACGTAAGTATACACACATGCACACAAAATACATACAATTTTGTGTGTGTGTCTATATACACACACATACACATACATACATATATATACATATATATACATTTATATATATCCAGACACATATATATGGACACATACATATATACGTATATACATACAAACATATATATACATACATATAATGTGTGGGATTGTGACGTGAGGAATGATAATTCATATGGTACTGGAGGAGGCTCCTAAAAGTGAGACTTATTGTACGCTACAAGGAATTTCCGTAGTTGCAATAGGCTTGGCGACGCTGATTATTATATTGCAAAATGCTACAAAACTCTCATCCAAGCACAGGACAAATTGCATGGTTGCTGATGCTTGACAAATTGCATACTCAAGATACGACGCAGAGAATAATGTGTATGGAGTCGGCAGACAGATGCTATGCGTGCGAGCTCCACTTAGAGACAAGTTTTCACTTGTTCTTTGAAAGTGCATACACTGGCAGTGTGGTGAGAGTTATTACACATCATTATAGAGGGAAAAGCTGGGATTGCCTAACAGGTCCTGGCAGGAAACTTCAGATAACAAATGCCGGCTTGTCTGGAAAGAAAAAGCAGAAAGTTCAACTCGCACTGAATGCAGCGATATACTATGTTTCAGGGGAAAGTAATTCCCTAATCTTTTTAGATAAATGCACTACTTTTGATGTTCTGATTCAGACAATCATTCACTCTATACAGATTAGGCAATTAGGGTTGATTTAAAGAGCAATTTTTACCTTTGTCCCCTCCAGGTACGCCTAGAATACGGATGTAAATCGCAATTTGGTGCAATGGTAAACTATCTTCCCTTTTATATATATATATATATATATATATATATATATATA